>JALIZH010003661.1:0-17068 GCA_030522465.1 Rhipicephalus appendiculatus
TAGAATGGGCTAATAACACAGACCTGCTGTTCTTTTCTTTTTTTTCTTCTTTTTTTCTGGTACTAAAGGATGAGAGAACCAGTGACATTTTCATTTCGGGGAACCGATATTGCAGCGAGATACGCAAATTGGTGTCTTATTTATTCATGCATTTTTATCTACAGTTTAATTTAGTACCTCAAGACGCAACAATTTGTAAATCTCCAAAGTGACTTGAGATGTGTGATGTTCTCCACAATGTTTATTATCATGCTGACTGGTCGCAACCGATTCAGAATCCATCCTCTTTTAATCAAGCACACCTTTTTTTAACATTTCATTTTTCTACGCTGCCGAAAGCCTGAACATTGCATCAAGAATGTGGGCTTTCTGGGACTAGTCACACTTTTCCCAGAATGGGTCTTTTTTTTTTTTTCCATTTTCTCGAATGTATCATTTCTTATTGCAACAAACTAACACGTTTCGTTTACGGAAAATGGTGAGGCCACATTATACGAGGGGAACTCGATGCTCATTAACAACATTCTAGGGAACTTAAGTACTAGCTGGTAGCGGATGTGCCTCTGGTGCTTGCTTAACACTTCTTTGGTGTTGTTTTTTTTGTGTTTTTGAAGATATTTTGGGGGGTCTGTCAGGAAGATTGTAGCGTGTCATTTGACGCTGCTTCGATTGTTTGAGAGAATGTAACAAAGCTAGATAAACACTGTAATGAGCAATACAGTGTGAAATGCCCAATGCGCTGCAAGTCATGCTGTGCTTAATTATTACCGGAGCAGCTTTTTCGGTGCACCGAAGGAAGTGCACCTTTGTCTGCCATATAACGACGATGATGACGACGTGGAAATGTAGTCAGGTGTTTAGTTGTGTTGTGATACGTCGAAATTAATGTTGTAATAATACGTGTTTACGTCCTATGTGTTAGAGGTGCCTAGACAAATGTGCCCCGGTTACATCCTTCGTGTCATAATGTGAAATTGTATATAAGAGATTTTGTCCTTGGTGCATGTGTTATCCGAGATGTGGATTGGCTGACCTTGGTACTGTTGCAGTGACCAGAGAACTGTGCGGAACATGCAAGACAGGAATAAAACAGATAATTTGCCTTGTGCTTAGTGTTTCTGTCTGTCTTTGCTCAGGACTACACGTTATATCACTGGGCTTGTTTGGGTTAAAATCAACGTATTGCCTAAAGCCACGGCTTACACAACGAGTTCACATATTTTTCAGATTTTGGCACTGAGAAGGACCTACTATTTTGTCCCATTGCAAGTGGCTGTTGGCAAGTGGCTTGTGGCTTCATACACCAGGTGTATGAAGTAAAAGTAGCCTAGTTGATGTAGTGAGGATCGCAGCCTTGAGGTCTTCTAGTGACTTCACCAAAAACGGGTCTCAATGTTTTTGCCAGCAGTGTTATTGTAAAATGTGAAGATCACTGGACAAATTTTTTATCTTTTTCGTTAGCATGCCTATTCAAATCTATCACCGGTGATAGATGCCTTGAATCGTCAAATTTGGCATATTGAATTTGGTTTTCGTGCACCTAGCACCTCTCAGTGGTGGGAAACCTGCGCCAATTGCGCCAATCTGCGCCAACTGGGAATTACTGCGCCATACTGCTCCAAAATGGTCCTTTTTGTCAAGTTTGCGCCATTGCTGCGCCACAAGGTGGTTTTGGAACCAAAAGTAATGTTGACAGCGTGCATAGTGAGCGGAAGCACGTGACGGTCGCCATCCTGTGCCCTTGCGCTGCTCAAGGAGTACTTCAACCTTGGCACTGCTGCATTTACTGGCGCAACAGCCGCGGTGTTAGCCGAAGCAATCCAATTCAATATCGGTGGCAACGCTGTAGCCACGCTGCAACGTTAGGTTTCCGCAAGCGATGCGAAATCCTCAATGCTCTAGCGGTCCTGGCAGCGGACAGAGGTGCATTTTGGTTGTCGCCTAATAAAAGCGTGTAGTATGGTTACAACAGCGCCACAATTATTGTACCGTACGCGAGCGTTTATCGTGATAGCGTCAATGCAGCGAGGGTTCTTGGTGCATGACCCGCAACGCTCAATTCCGCAACAGGGAGCTGCTATTTTGCTTCTACTAAGCGGTGCGCTCTTGAGCATCGTCCCGGACAACGATCGCCTTAAAAGCGTGCAGTAGGCTTAAAGTAGCGCTACGCGACACGTGTGCCCGAGCGCTCAGCTGAAGACACTCATTGCGGTAAGGTTGTCTGCGATAAGTCATACTGGCGCGTTCGTCGGTGGCCGCCACCTCGCCTTCGTTCTTTTCCTGTGCTTACCCGTAAAGGCATCACCGCAACCGCACGGAAGTATCTGAGTATCACAGTATCTTCAGCTATCTGCTCGTGCACACGTACGGTGTAGCGCCACTTTAACCTACTGCACGTCTCTAATAGCCGGCGACTACCTGAGTGCGCTGGGCTGCCGATCACTCCCGCCTCCTGCGGTACCGTGTTCACTGCTTACCGCTTTGCAGAAACGAAAGCAGCTCGCTTTTGCTGAGTTAAGCATTGTGGGTCGCGGGTACCGAGAAACCTCGCTGCATTGATCACGCTAACCACGCGCGTACGGTACAGTAAGCGTAGAGCTGTTGTAACCATACTGCACGCTTTCATTAGGGCGACAGCCCAAACGCGCCTCCTTCCGTTGTCAGGACTAGAGGTGTGCACGGGCTTCAGGTAGCCCGAGCCCGGCCCGGCCCGCAGGGCCGGGTTCGGGCAGGGCCGACGTCTTCTCATCTCGGGCCCGGGCCGGGCTCGGGCTGCATTGTTTTTTGTCGGGCGGGCCGTGCCAGATCCAAAGCCCGAATCAAGCCCAAGATATAGACGTGCCAGAACTGTTTTCCACCACTTAGCGCCTTCTCCGCAACCGCCACTCATCTCCTTTCTCGGTTCTCCTTTCCTTAGCCACTTTAAAGCAAGGGGGAAAAAGTGAAGTCACACAAGATGAGCTCTGTGATTATCTCTACGCGGATTAATCCCATCCCTACATCTGAGGTACTAAACTTCTGGAAGAACAAACGGTCTAAATATTCCAAGCTCGCTATGCTTCCGAAAAAATATATTGGCAATTCCGGCTACCAGTGCGAGCAGCGAAAGGACCTTCAGTTGGGCGAGATATGTGACGGAGGAGCGCCGCACTTCACTGAAGCCCGAATCAGTGCACAGCTTATTTTTACACGACAACTTGTAATCGCTGCATATAGTGACTGTCATGTGTCGTTTGCTTATGTTTCACTTTGATATCTTGAATAAAGCGCCACATTATCGGAAAACGACATCTTCTCTCCGCAGCAAACCTTCATAATATCACACTCTAAGCCGCAAAGGGCGAAAAGGGGTCTGTGGTTCGTCCTTTTGGGGGGTAACTGCGTTGCCACAACCATTACTCCCCAAAGGATTAACGATTCGTCATAGGCGTATCAGCCGGGGGGGCAAGGGGGGGCGCGAGCCCCCCCACTGAGAAAGTTAGGGGGCTCAGCCCCCCCACTTTCGACAGTGGTCACTGTCGGCTGTACGCTGGGAAACCAACAACTGAGGTGAAATTTTCCTTCACAGTAATCAGTTAATCATATATTGAAAATTTGCCTACCCTTCTGTTGTGAAGATTTTCCTCGTAGGCTATTTGCGGTGCGGGCCGCCTATGCGATGCTTTCGCGCGCCTTGTGCTGTAGCGTTGCAGAGCAGGCTAGCGCTGGGCAGGGGCCCTAGGACATTAGATCACTCGTTCATGCCTTTATTCTACTGTGCATGGACTGAAATTTTAATCATCGGTGATGCAAATGCGGGTGGGAACGAGCAAACGTTTTATGGACCGATCTAACCGCTTCCTTCTTCAGGAAAATCATTTTCATTCATCGAAAAGGAATAGCAACACGGCTGCTCTGTCGAAGCTGGTGCGAGCCAATGAGTGTGACGAAGTGTTTTTAATCTTTTAGTTTTGCCGTACTGGAAGCGCCAAAAAAATGTTTCCGCTTTAGTCTCCGATGATCAACCTGATCAGCGTTGCATATGATGGCTTCTAGCGATGGTGGCATCTTCCAACAAGGCGACGAATAAAGCAGTGGACTCTAGCACAGTGGGAAGCTCAGATTTTAAGCTTGCTCCGCAACTTGATCCACCGGACCAGGAAGATGGTGAAGGTCCGTGGTTTTCTGGACTAAGGAGACTTAATTACCAGTCGGGCTAGTTGGTTTTCATTCAACTTAAATTGACTTTTACAGCTCAAAATACCACTCGGACGGGAATTAAGCTTACACGCGCAGCCCTTGTTATTTCTCTCTCTCCCTCTCTCTCTCAGCAAGAATGAGCTCACAGAGTTGTATACGCGCACACTCAGCTAATCGTCATTATGCTGCAATTGAAAATATTTATTATACTCATATGAATCCATCTCGCCAGCTGTTAAAAGTAGCCACTGGTAATGTGATCAGCGGGCAGCCTACTTGAATTATGTTAAGAAGGAGACACTCTCCTGCTATTGCAAAACGTTTTAGGTATTGTTCAGCACATGAATGCGCTGTTTAGTGTGCATACGTTACAATAAGCGCCACGACATTTCGCAGATTCGTCACGTCGTGTAACAAGCAGGTGATTTTATGGCACACAGAAAGTTTTTCACGAATACCGAAGAACCAATGGTCAACAATATGCCGTATTGAAAACAGTTCATTCTGTTATTTTTTTACGTGGTCGTGCATAAGTGGTCATTACGCGATCGATCATGTTCTCGTCAATTGTTGCCTCGCGTAACGAGCAGGGGGGCTGTGTGCATGACCCAGAATGTTTCGACCAATTATAAACAGCCAACGACCATTGGGGAAAGAAACAACGAGGGATTTAACGTTAAAATCGCAATCATTTCTTTAAAGAAACATTTTGGTTACATGTTTGTATTGACGTATTTATGCGAAAGTGCCGGAGGGCCCTTTCATAAAGGTTGTAAATACATATACGATGAGTGTAAACAATGTACTACGTCCCAAACACGACAAATTATTCATTTCTTTAGAGAAAAGGGTTGAAAAATTGACAATCAGAGTAATATAACAATAGTAATAATGTTAATATAGCGCTAGAAACACTGTTTGGATTATTAGCAAACAAGGCAAATTACAACCTACACAAGCCTGAATATACGCAAGAAAGTGTAGCACTTATTATGAAAAAGTATAACGGCCGTCATTAATTAAAAAAAAAAGAAAAAAAAAACATGCGTGATCCCTCCATCATAGGAATCAGTATAGCACGAAAGTAAAACGCGCCCTTATAGAGGTAATTGAATATTTACTGTCAATTGAAATAGCAGGGTCTGCACAATCTATATTTTGGTGTTTGCCAGCTACGGCACAGTTTAACGTGGATGCACCCTCGTTGACACTTGGTGGTACGTCTCCATTCCGACGACTAACGTCTGCGGTCAATGATTAAACAAACCATTGTGGTAGCTGGAGATGTTAACGGCCAGAGCGCAATCAGAGAAAGGGTGTGATAGCCAGAAGACCGTTACATGTTGGATGCAGAAATTGGGCTAAGGTCGCCATCCCGCGGCATGTTAAAGTGTGATTGAACACCACGGTCGGACTAGAGGGGAAACGCTAAGCGCGTCCTGTCGCCCCTGTAGCCAGGTCGCCATTCTTCTCCGGGGTGAGCGTAAGCGAGGAACGTGGTTATTGCATTCAGGTGAGGCAGGGCCGCGTCGCAGAGCTATTTTTGGTTCAGATGGATGCTATGAGCAAGACCAACACTTGGGCTAAAGTCGCCACCTCGCGGTGTGTTAACAAGGCGTTGACAAAATTGCACTACTATTGAAAACGTGCCGAATGGGACGGACGCGTAGCAACACGCGTTGGAGGCGCTCATCGTGGAGGCCACGCTAATGACGAATTGGTTTACTTTGCCACTCCCAACAGGGCGACGCCACCTCGCTGACCAAGAGCACTGTACGAGGAAAGTGTGAGATATAAGAGGCGCTTTTGTAAAGTCGTTAGTCTGTGGCCATGGCGCAGTGGATAGCGTGCTCCGCTATCCAACGAGACGCCGTCGGTTCTATGCCCTTTCACGGAAGTTTTTAAATGCGAAGCATTTCTTAGCGAACTTCGGCGACTTTGAGCGTATCTATCTATCTATCTATCTATCTATCTATCTATCTATCTATCTATCTATCTATCTATCTATCTATCTATCTATCTATCTATCTATCTATCTATCTATCTATCTATCTATCTATCTAGCTATCTAGCCGCCTACGACTTTGTGCTCTCCAGGCCGTATCGTTAATGGGATTTATACCACATTTGGTAAGGCATAACATGACTGTATGGCGAACATAAACGGCTGGTCATATCATGAAAATCATGAATAACTTGTCATGAAAAGTATAATTTACATACCACGCTCATGGCGCGCTCGCGGCCGTTTCGTTAAGCTTGACATACACCCACCAAATTTGGGATTGAGTGACATGACTGTATGACGAACATAAATGACAAGTGGTAATATGAAAATCATGACTTCATGAGCGACATGACTTGCATTCCACGCTCATAGGCGCGCTCGCGGCCGTTTCGTTAGCTTGATATACACCAAATTTGGTATTGAGTGACATGACTGTATGACGAACATAAATGACGAGTAGTAATATCGAAATCATGACTTGTCATGTGCGACATGACTTGCATTCCACGCTCATGGCGCGCTCGCGGCCGTTTCGTTAGCTTGATATACACCAAATTTGGTATTGAGTGACAGGACTGTATGACGAACATAAATGACAAGTGGTAATATGGAAATCATGATGACTTGTCATGTGCGACATGACTTGCATGCCACGCTCATGGCGTGCTCGCGGCCGTTTCTGTTAGCTTGAGATGCACCAAATTTGGAAGGTTGAGTGACATGACTGTATGACGAACATAAATGGCAAGTGGTAATATGGAAATCATGACTTGTCATGTGCGACATGACTTGCATGCCACGCTCCTGGCGTGCTCGCCGCCGTTTCGTTAGCTTGATATACACCAAATTTGGTATATCGCGACGTGACTGTATGACGAACATAAATGACAAGTGGTAATATGGAAATCATGTTCAATAAGGATTCATGACTCATGACTGTCATGGAAATCATGACTTGTCATGTGCGACATGACTTGCATGCCACGCTCCTGGCGCGCTCGCCACCGTTTCGTTAGCTTGATATACACCAAATTTGGTATTGAGTGACATGACTGTATGACGAACATAAATGGCAAGTGGTAATATGGAAATCATGACTTGTCATGTGCGACATGACTTGCATGCCACGCTCCTGGCGTGCTCGCCGCCGTTTCGTTAGCTTGATATACACCAAATTTGGTATATCGCGACGTGACTGTATGACGAACATAAATGACAAGCCGTAATATGGAAATCCTGACATTTCATGAGCGCCATGACTTGCATTCCACGCTCATGGCGCGCTCGCGGCCGTGTCGTTAGCTTGATATACACCAAATTTGGTATTGCGTGACGTGACTGTATGATGAACACAAATGACAGGTCGTAAGATGTAAAACATGACATGCAAATTATGTAAGCATGATTTGCTACTTTCTGGCTGCTTCGCATTACATCGATTCCCACAGTGCGTGGGATCTGCCGGCTTTTTTCTTTAACATCCGATCGTGTACATTTTTTTTCGACGTCATTTCCATGACGGAAATACTTCACTGAAATCTTGGTGGACCCTTGCATAAAACACCTTGGTGTTAAAATTCAACATATCCCATGTGCTGTGGGAATCGGTTGAAGTAGTCAGCGCGCACATACAGGGTTCAGATGGTTAGGTAGAAGCGGCAATTGTTCTCTTTTCCGCTTTTTCTTCGTCGCTTGCTGTAGGCCGCCCTTTTTATCTGCCCCTCAAAGACAATACACACATTAACCTGCCCGCTGCCGGCGGCTCTCCGTCTTTCAGGTTTTTTCCCCTCGCTGACGAACACCCCATGTGTATGTATATATATATATATATATATATATATATATATATATATTGCCACGCGCTATTCTTATTTTCACTTTTGTTGTATTCGGTTTTCGCCCACAAAGACCGTCAGCAAAGCTCAGCTCAAACCGCGCCTTATTGTTCTGGAACCTTCGCGATTATTGTAGATCGTTCTGTTAAGATTGCGCGCAAAACGCGACCACTCGAGATTATTCCAGAGCTTGCGCGATGACCAGTGATAAGGCTAGAATGTTCGACGCGTGATGCATAAAAGCCGGCGCGCTCCAACGATGTTCAGTTTGATCGACGGCCGACGCTCTGTTCGCCGCTCTCAGTGCCAGCGTGTATTGCTGTAGTCTGACCTTCAGTTGCCCGGCCACAAGTTCGGCCAAAATAAAGAGTTTCTTCTTTAACTCGCCGACTGTTGCCTTCGTCGACGTCACGACCACGTGACAACATATATACACAGACGCACAAATCTGGCCTGCAAGTGAGGTAGGTTTGCCCCCCACTCGCGAAAGAGTTGGTACGCCACTGCGATTCGTCCTTTAGGGAGTAACTGTGAGGGGACGATCTGTTAGTCCTCAGTAGTTTTGAGGGACGAAATGTTGGGGTGTAAAGTTACCCCTTTATTGGGAGTAACTGATTTCTTCCTCTTTTTGCCTGGTAACTGCGTAGGGACGAACTGTTACCCCTGGTGGGACTAACAGTTGCTCCTTCTCGATAAAAAAAAATCAATTTATTACAGTTTCTGGTTGAATTACCGAGAATTTGGAGGTTGACTTATGCATTTCAGGACGTATACAATCAATACACAGAAGTAAATTCAGAAGTAAACTACAGAAAATTCACAACCAACACACAGGATTCGAACTCGCGACCATTGAATCAGCAGCAACGTACGCTAGCCACTATACCATGCCCCCGTACACAGCAGAATGAAAATTACCGGGGTTATATATGTAGGCACCGTTTGGACAGTGCGCATTCTGACATGTTCGTCAAAGTGGCAAGATTCCTTATATTAGGCTTCAGCCTTCAGTGTTTTCGCAAGCAACCATTCGGTTTTGCCGTTCGTGAAAATGTGAAATGCGCTGGATTGGTTTTTTCTGCGAGCGTATTTCGAGCGAATTTGAGCGCTTGGTGAATGTATGTATATATAAATGTTCCCATATATGCTCCTGTCGCTGTGTCAAGCTTGCTTGCTGCTTAGTGTACAGAACGCTGTTGGTTATATCGTTCAGCGAAAATGTCTGTTTAGTGTCAGAAAAACGAAAACGTCTAACGAAACAACGAAGTTTATTGAACGACTTGTGTCAATTTTGCAGCATCGTACACATAAATTAAACAACTTTGTTGAATACAGGAGATAGGATGGCTTCCCTGCATCCTAGGAGAAGCAATGAAAAGTGCAATGTTTTATTCGAATGGATGCTGTCCAGCCGACTTCAGGAAGTGCAACAGCACCATCGACAGCTGCTGAGCGTGTTCGTAGCCGCAAGACGTTGAAGACGTTTCTCGGAAGGCGCAACGCTCTCATTCATCGGTTCCCTGAAAAAGTAAATGCAGAATCATTCATTATTTCCGGCAGAAGTGTGCGTGCACTTGTAGCTGCATCACACGGCGTCTGTTAGAAATGCCATGCCTAAAAATAAGACGAAAACTGCTCTTTCACTGAACCTGTCATAATGCAATCGAACAGTTCAAAATGTGTTGTGAAGCTCAAGAAACCCGTTCTGGATTTTAACGTTTCAAGCTTTCACAGGGACGCTTGTGGGCCCACTTATTTATCGATAAAGATTGCGCTTCATTTGAGAGAGAGAAAAAACTATGATTCTTAGCGTCGCTACAAATGAGCAATGTCGCCGATGCGGTCGCCGACTGCCTGTGTTAAGTGGTGCTAAACCTTTACTACGGACGTTCAGCGCAAAAAAAAAACAAAAACACAGAGGCACAAGAAAGAGACGCAGACAACACAAGCGCGCAACACGAACGTCCGTAGTTATGCATCTTTACCAACCCGCCCAACTCGCCGCACTTGTCTAATCCTTTAGCTAGACGTGCAATTTTATCAGCCAATCTTCCCAAATGACTTGTTTACCTTCCAATAGAAGACATTGAGCGGAGTTTACGTGAATGTTCTCTCAGAATGCCACGAAAACTTCTGATAAACAACGCTTATTTGTGCAGCGCTGAAAAAAACTTGAACAGCTGTACTTGCTGCAGCTAATGTCCTTCTCTGAGGTTACCATGTTTCGATGGCCCAGCCACCATGTTTGTAGTTCTATAGCAGGCGGAACAGCACTCACGTCATCAACTATGAGTGTTTAATTCGCGAAGAACGTGAATGTTAAATAAGCGGTCAGCGTTACATAACAGCAGCACACAGCTAAAATCACGTCGAGTGATCGCAGCCTTGTTTACACTCACCTTTTAGGCGATATCCAGTCGGCGCGTAGCATTTCGATGGCGTAACACTTCATTCCAGTAGCGGACCACGTTTACCACAGCGCGAAGAGCATTCAGTGCACCACAAGTGCCAGCAATCACAACCACGAAACGAGAAGACATCCACAACACACCGCTGCACCATCAAGGGTTAGCTTGCCGCGAGAACACCACGCCGCGCATGGATACAGCTTGGGCGCGTGCACATTTTTTTTTTTTTTGGGGGGGGGGGGGGGGGGGTGGAGCTTTCTTGCATTTGCTTATTATTATGCCATATAAGCGATATTTCCTTACTCCTGCCGTAGTTGCCGTAGTTGTCATGGCCGTGTACACTAAAACAAACTGTTAACAGTTGATTTCTTTAGCGGACTATTTCCTTACGCGCACGCTGACCATTCGTTCGAGGCCGCCGTTGCGCGGGGAAGTTCCATGGGAGTAAACGTTGCTCCCTCTGGCCTAACCGTTCCTCCCTCACTTTGCACACGGCACCCTCGTCTTGCAGTTGATCCCCCCCCCGCGGACTAACTGTTCGTCGCAGGGACGAAATGCAGCAGTTACTCCCATTTCCGTCCTTTGCGGCTTAGAGTGCAGGCGGGACCGGGCCGGGCCCGGGCTTTTATTTGTGTACGTCGGGCCGGGCCGGGCGGGCTCGCAGCCCACTAGCGTCGGGCTCGGGCGGGCCTTCGACGCAGTCAGCGGGCCCGGGCCGGGCTCGGGCTCTGAAATTCGGCCCGTGCACAGCTCTAGTCAGGACCGCTGGAGCATCGCTTGCAGAAAGCTCGTCATCGTCGCGTTAACACAACAGGCTTCTCGCCGCATCTGTTCATGGTCTGAAGCGAAGTGGGCGCAAGTGGCTCGGCACGGCGTGTACGCCGAGTAGGCGAAGCGCTGCACGCAGTTAACCAGCCAGTAGACCATCGGCTCCCTGCAGCCGTACCGCGTTTCAAAAAAATTGTCAGCTTTCGTAGCAGATCGCGGTACACATTTATGGCGGACAGCCGATTATGTCCGTTTCGTCGCTGCGTCGGCGGCTTATCCCGGACTCCGCAAGGGTTTCGAAATGCTCCTTGGTGTCGCCACCGCGTGCCATCGGACGGTCGTGCGAGAGTGCCAATCATTTCTGAACTTTGGCAAAAAAGAAAGAAATGGCTTTGTGGCGGGCACTTCAGGCAATTATTGTTGTGGCATTGTATTTATTCCTTTTTTAGCGGCGATGGCGCACGTAAAGAGATGCAAACTTGGTGGTTAATGCATACTACGTTTAGTTAATGCATACAGTGGCGTAGCCTGGTGGTGGCAAACCGGGCCCGTGCCCCCCCCCCTCCGAAATTATTTTTTGCGCCATAGCATACGGAGCACAAAATGACACTCGACCTCATTCGCCTGCTCGGCCCCCCACTTCAGATGAAGGAGGTGCCCTCCCCCCCAAAAAAAAAAAGAATATAAATTTCTGCTTATGCGCCTGCATACTACATGCTTATTTTGTGGGCTTGCTGCCTCTGAATAAATGATTATGCAAACTGAGGGAACATTAAACTGAATTAAAGCTAAATTTTCTTCCTCTGTGTGTATCATGAAAAGCCTGTGCATGCTCCAAACACAGAGGTAGCTGCTCCAAAAGCAGATTTTGCCTGCTCCAATGGCTGCTCCAAAATGGTGGAAGGCATTCCCACCACTGCCTCCTAGTAGTTAGTCCAGCCACTGAACTTTCAGAGTCAGTTTGAATTTGCCTGTTTTGGCAAAAATAGTGATTTTTGGCAGACCTTTGCACGAATCAATCAATGTGCATGTGTCGTTGGCGAAGTATGCTTGGCTGATGAACTTGAGAAAAATGCGTGTCCTTGCAAGCGAAATATCAAATTATGGTGTCAGCTTCACAATCTGACATTGTTGAGCAGTAATAATTGCCTGGAAGTTATGCCAGCTATTCATCAGAGAGCTGTTGTTCAGAGTCGGGGAAAATTTATTCTGCCAAAAGTTATTCCCGAAGGTCCGCCACGTGTATAACGTGTGGAGGGGGGCCTTTTCAGCCAGTTTCCAGCAGCTTCAGTTTCGCTTTCATCATTATATCAGACAGGGCCGCATCCACTGTCGCTAGTCGCTCCCATGGCATCATTGTCATGAGCGTATGGGTGCGCACCCATGCCGGGAGAAATGCGCGCCACTCGAAAATACCTTGCAACCGCACCTGAACTGAGTGACAACGAGCACCTCAGCTTCAAGCGCTGACGGTGACGATGTTTTGCGTCAGCCTAGGACATGCAAGCCGTTCAGGGGTTGGTTTCGTTTACGGCCTCAAGTGGTCTCCACCACGCATGCGTAGCTGCTCACCTTTGTGCACCATCTTGGAGCTACTCTTGTTGCGCGCTAGGTCCACAGTGGCTGGGGCGCAGTGTGCTGGCTCTGGCTGCACAGCTTCTCTTCACGACATGATGGCCGCCCGGGGAACATAGCCCCGAACTACGGAGCGGTGCGAGACGTTTTAGAACTGCGTGCAATTGTTTTTTTTTTTCAGTACCATATGCAAAAATGCAAATAAATATGATTGGGTGCTTATTTTGTAGGCTTGTGCGATTAGTAAATTCTAGGTTCGAATCGAATAGTGATTGGATTAGAATAATTTCAAATTGAAGTCGAATAGTATATATCACATAATATAAAGAAAAATGAGCACTTTTCTCCTTACCGAACTAACCTGCCCAGTTTTTTAAATTGAAACAAGGCATGTGTAAATGTCATTGTTTTTGGTTCAAAGGCAGTGGAAGCAACATTGAATAGTTGCGGGATTTGACCTCCGGCAGAATGCAAGTGATAACCTGTAAAATATGTTATGTTTTAAAATTTACTATATTTAGAGCATATAAACCGGTATAAGAAGTTTTTAAACTTAAAAAAGGGAAAAGTCGATGCGAGGATATGTTCATTTACCCTTAAAGTGGGGCTTCGTGGCAGTACGGATTTTCCCTGGAAAAGTGTATTCACTGCATAGGACCCTTCGGCTGCAGTGAAACCACCTTTACAGAGGGTTACATGCGGACTAATATACACCTATTCGTTCATTTCGATCGAATATCCAATAATATAAATTCGAATCGAAGCGAATTCAAATACGTTAAAGGGGCCCTGCAACACTTTTCCAAGTAGACATAGAATGGCCTCACTAAAGGAGCTTATTGCCTGACGAATTGACAGCCGCAATCATTTTTTAGAATCCGTCCAGTACGAGCGGAGTTGCAAATATTTGTCGCACGCTGCAATTGCTTTCCCTCTACTCTCGTCCCGACGAAATCGCTGGAAGCTAAGCAGGGAGGGAGGGCACAGTAGAAGAAGGTACGTCACGCGCGCCTCGTGACCTTGAGCACTTTTTTTTCTTCGAGCGTGCGGCTTTTCAGTGCGACCGCGCGCGCTCCCGCGGCGGCACCAGCAAGTCCCGAGCGCGCCATGCACAAATCCGCCAACGGCGTGATACTTGGGCCTGTGACGCAATGATTTTTGAGTATATAGCATCATTTGTCGAGAGAAGAGAAGGCGATGTTTAGCTGACTGACAATTTATTGTAAATTCCAGGCCACGTGGTGCGCTATAATATTTGGCTCGCGTGTTCTCGGGAGCCTCGACTACCGATCGGCAGCGTTTTCTGACCATGCTCAAAAAGTGTTGCAGGGCCCCTTTAAAATTCGTTGGAATATTCGAAGTGCTTGAATATTCGCACAAGGCTAATATTTTGGAACGACAACTTATGCAGAGAGAGGTAACTTGCGGAAAGAGGTGACGCCAGAAGAACTGGTGAAGTTCACTGGACATCGGATTTATATAGGCATTTTCCAGATCACGGGCACCCATCTATATTGGAACACCAGCAGGCTCTTCTGGTAAAAAAAACAAAAATATTGTGCGAAAAGTGCAAGAGTGCACCTGTGTTTCACGAAGACCAGGAAATTCTTAACCGCATGGCACGAGCAATGAAGCAGTACCTTGGTCTAGATGTTTTGTCTATGGTAATAGCAACGTTGTGTAGAGCATTTATTATTTCTGTTACTATTCCTGGGTCACTTATCTCCAGAATGTATATTATCGTTTTTCTTTGTTTTGAATGTTCTTGCATATATTGTTTCTTATTGCTCTGTTTATCAGCTGGCAACAAAAAATTACACACTTTCAAATTTTTATGCATTCCACAATATTTTTGTTGCTCTACAAGTTATACTTTTGGAAAGAGGATTTCATTATGCATAATTTAGTATGCTGCAGTTGCTTGCTGGGAGTACTTTTCGAACTGGCAAAAGCTTTATTCCCGAGACGTATAATGAAAAATGACTATTTTCTCGCGGTAACGAAGGAGCTAATATTGTCACACTTCCAAAATTGGTTCTGCCATTTTACAAATCTGTCTACTATTTGACTCAGGGCTCAGCCGCTTGATTAAAAAAAAAAGCTGTGGCCTGTCGCGTACCCCGAAAATGGCAGGAGCCGCCTAGTTAGCCCATTGTCACTGTGGCACCACAAAACGGGACCCACCAAGGTGGTTTAAAGAAAACACAAGTGTCTTTGCTAGGCCGCTGGTCTTGTGTTGCGCGTTTTCTTGAGGGGGCCTTGAACGCTGAACAAATATTACTAACGATTATGTCATCAATTTTTACCTGGATGCATCATTTTCTTCTGAAACAATGATCTCTTATTTTATCATATAAACTTTGAATGCCTCTCAGTGTCATACGAAAATTTGTGGAGGCTGACTTTGACATCCTGTCTTCTCGTTCAAATACTCCACAGAATGCAGTGGATCATTTGAATGCTCATATGGGGCAGGACACAGCGTCAAGTACGCGTCATAACCCTAGTTTATTTTTCCTCTTTTTTGTTCTAAAGACGCGTGACTACGTTTACTAGTGCCAACTCGGGGGGGAACTGTCAGTAAAGCGTTCCCACTTGTGCCCGTGTGTTTCAGCAGATGCAACAGGCCGCACTTTTCTTTAATTGAGCAGCTCGGCTCAAGGACATATCGCAGTGCTATTGTGCATTCTGCATTGTGTAATTAAATGAACTCATGTGACCTGGTTGGTGAAGGTACAAGCAGTGGTGCGTGTTGTGCGGGCGTGTGACTTTACACTTGCTTAAAGTGCCACGCCAGTAAGAGGAAGGACGCACAGTCTTCTGCTTGAAATATTGCTCATTTTTTCACCATACAATCGTTTCATACTTTGTAGGCACCATTTCCTCTACGTGATCAGCGTTTGCCCATTTGCAAAGCTCAAGCTTAGCGTAGAACCTTTTAGCAAAGATTTGGCATCTTTTGTCATCGCATATAAGATGTCATATAGTACATACTGTGTCATATGCATACATATGTGACTGCGCCTCAACCGTCAACCTATCACTTATAAGAAGATGAGGGGGGCTTTCTTGCGATGTGGCATTGTCAAGAATGCTGACGCACTGTGAAGCCGATGCCTAGAACCACAGGTGCTCACCCTGCCACGGTCCGTACACATGGTTCTTGGTTCCAGTGATTCGAGGTACGCGAAACATGCAGTATAACTCTGTTAATGATACACGCGTTAACTATTTTGGAGATCATGATATTTTCTTTACAGTGTCGTGAGAAGTGGGACTCTCTGCAGTCTTTTCTTTCTTATAGTATATGTTCACCTGCTTTGTCATCTTTTGAGAGTTGCATGAAATTTTTTATCAAATGGATATTTTATTACATATCATTGTGTTGTGATCGTTGTATTGTCGTGATGTGGATTATGCTGGGAATGAATTGCAGACAGCTCCAAGAATCGACATTTATGTACTAGTGTTACACGTATGCAATATACATATACATGCAAGGAGAAGGATAAAACGCATATTACAAGAAAAAAAGTGGTCAGATTTCGGAGGAATCGTGGCTCGAAACATTGCCCCACTCCTTGGATAGCATGACGCAGCGACGACTGCACAGTACAAGGTGTCTGATTAGCCCTTTGTGACATGCATTATGTTTGTCTTTTTTATAAATGTGCGAAATTTACATAGTTTGATGCCGAGACTCTGGAGACTTAATCTAAAGCAAGCGGTAGTGTTTGACTAAATTATTGTTTACTTTATAGGAAGTGATTGTAATTGCAACTTAATTGTATCACATTATTGTACATTTTCATGCTATATTTCTTCATAAGAATTCAATGACTGACACAAATTACATGCGGTAGTTATCTGCTGGCGACAAGAATTCCTAGTGATGTAAAACAAAAAAAGCTTCCCGAAATTTCTGCTGAAGCGCCCCCTCGTCAAAAGTCTTATTAAACACGGTACTTTCTTCGCCAAACCAATCGTGTGTGACATATTTAGAAGGTATACAAAGGACGTTTTGGTTGCAAGAATGTCTAATTTACCAGATCAGTGCCCGTGGCCTCTTCAATGGCATTGTTGCACAGAAACGGCAGAAGTTGCGCCTTGTCTGAAAGGGCTAAAGAATTTGTCGATGTTGTTTTGATATACGTGGTGACTCGGTGTGCTCTATTTTATGCGAAGATTGAACAGTTCAATGTTATGCAACTATTCGTCGTCGTCGTCTTCGCCTCTCCCGCGGCCTCTGCGTCTTCTGCTTCCGCTGCTTCGTCCTCGGCCTCTACCGCCTCTTC
>JALIZH010003662.1:0-11714 GCA_030522465.1 Rhipicephalus appendiculatus
ATGCCTGAGGAGAGAAGAAACCAGACGGCTGAACCAGAATCACAGCACATATATCTTACACTGTGATCAGAATCCTGAGCACAAGTACCGCACAAGCGCTGACTAACAACAGCTCTATTCTTTCATACGCCAACATAGGCACTGCCCGCTGACCACACGGAGCTGAGTGTCTCGCCGTGGTCCGTCCCAAGTTCACTGACATTAGCCGCTAGGGGTACGCAGAAAATAGACGCGCGCACGCCTTTCCCATTTTAGCCTGGCCATAGTCCGCCCACTCATGCACGGCGGGGACGAGCGCATCGCGTTCCAGTGTGTGCGGGCCCGTCTCTATATTGCTTTTTAAAGACGATAGTCTTTTGGGATACTTCAACGCAAAAATTTTGGTCTGGCTGGCTGTCTGTCCGTCACCCGATTCAGCAACTCGGCCAAAGTTTAACCACTTTCTGAACGCCCAGCAATCTTGAACTGGTGTTTGCGTTCATACTTGTGAACATATTCGATCAAAAAGCAAATATTACGCATACCTGAGGCGCAACATTAATACGTAAGTATTAGGTCGTGTGTTCTTTTATTAGAAAATACATAGATATGTGATTGTAAAGACCCTAGTGTTTTTTAGGCTGCGCTGAAAATGCAACGTTGTGCACGAACTGCGACGCTTTGCACGATAAAGCCCTGTGCCGACGATAAGGTGCTGCCGCTGGCAGTGGCCCTTGGTTCAGCACAAGCTCATATTTTTCGATGGCGTCCATATCTCGCGCAGCGCCTCCTCTATTTTATCAATGCCAGCCAGATGCGCGCAATTCAACGTGGAGTAGGCGCTGTCTGAGGCAAGGCAAAACATAGTAGTACGGCCGGCACAAAACTATCGCCTTTCGACGACATTTGCAGCGAAGCACGCAGAGGCGCGGCCAATTTTTTGATTGGCTAGGCTGTGTGTTCTGGCGCTGCTGTCACAGCGGAAAACTCGACTGCATGGTGCCTCTATGAGCCCCAGGCAACCTTACCGCAGATGAGCACAGGACAATAGCTCTAAACGGAAACGTTTAACAGGGTTGATAGTGTGTGAGTTACGCGAAGACTTGTAAAGAAGTAGGAACAAAAAAGTGCTTTGCGCTGTATTTTAGCCTGCGGAATATGTACCAACTAGACCAAAATAAAGTTTTATTTAAGTGACCGAAATCGACGCCAGCAGGGAGCGCGAGCAGTGACTTCACGTGCCACTGCCGATTACTTGGGTCCCCAATTCTAAAACGCTCCAGTGTTTCGCCGGAATTAGGATGTGCTCCTTCGATTTGTACTTTACGTACAGGACATGGTCGCCCGTGCTCGCGCGCTATCTCCTGAGGCGGAGTTTTGTGCGTCTTGTGCTCTCATCGCAAACTTTGTGTTCATGATATATACCGCACGAATGCCACTTCGCTCGCTGCAGTGACCGTGTTTGCGAAAAGATGGATGTGCTAGCTAGAAGAGCCCAAGTAACAACTGTAACATTTGACGCTCGTGCTGCGTATACCTGTGCGTTAATGTAAAAGAACTTGTTGGGCTACTTGGTAGATATTTCAAAAAAAAGATTAATTAGAGCGCAAACACACGACACATTCACACACAAATGTGCGTGTGAATGCCTGGGTGTGTGGGTGTGTTTGTGTGTGAATGTGTCGTGTGTTCGCGCTCTAATTCTGTTTTGTAAACCAGTGCGTTCTTCTGGCGCGTCCTTCTTTGTGTTTGAGCAGAACACAGCAAGTGTCTAGCTGCTTGTCTTTCTTCCTGTGACATTCGAATTGCTCGCTATCGCATTCATTACTTTCCATTTGAGGCGAAACTGTGAATTTTATGTATAAGGCACCCATAATTTCTCTGGATATGGTATCATGTGTCTGCACAAAGCAGGGGCTTGGACGGCGAGGGGACATGTACTGTCCTCGCAATTTCTGCAGTGCAGTCTCTTAATAAAAGGTTGCGCAAACACAAGTACAACATGAAAACAATCACTGCCTCCTCTTATTTGGTGGCGAACAACAGAAATTGCGAGGTGAGGAAATGTCGCCCTCCTTTCGATCAAGCCATTGCTTTGTGCAGACACAAGGACACTCTGCAATGGAAATGAGTTATGCGGAAGCCCGCAAGGTGGCGGAAGGTTTAAGAAAGGGAAAATACACAAACGGGTGGTTGTCTATTTTTCCTTTCACAAGGACACCCTATCCAGATAAATCATGGAAGCGTTCTACATAAAAAAGAACACACTATTACAGAAGCCGACCGTCTGTCACCCTCTGTGACAGCAAGATAGCACTGCTAGTCTTCAGTGAGCAGAAAAAGGAGTGACAGTTTGGAACCCCTTCACATCTTTTTTCGTATCTAATTTTTGCGAGTGTGTATATCGCTGCTATTGTGCGCAGGCGCGCAATTTGGCCTTGTCTATATTAACACGTGTCTTGAATAAACAAGATGAGTTGGTTGTTCTGTGTCCCGTAGTGAGTGTGCCTTAACTTTTTCCTCGTTCTTGTCGCGCTATAGCATAATGAACAACTAAATATTTCGCTTTCCACCAATGTAGAATCACACATGTTTAAAACGTCCGTATGAGGGGTATGTCATCATGCAATAAATTCTCGTGGGTGTGGGTAGCGTTAAGCCACAGCTTTGTGGCTGTTTACAGCTGACCTGGCGCTGGTTGTATACATATAGCGTTTGCAGAGCGGACCACGAGGGCTTGCTCTCTTCTGGAGCACCCTGCGTTGGTAGAGCACAGAGCATATTTGACGCGTTCGCTTTTCTTCTAGTAGTGTAGCTTGACGACACAAAAAATGCCGGCAATGCTTTCTTTTCCAGCGAAAGCTGTTATGAGATCACAACAAGGGTGCCGTAGTTGTGATCTCAGTTGTGACCGCTACCGCGCGAAATAAGAAAAAAAAAGAAAACAGACAAAATATGCGGGATAGAACAGGGTTTGAACATGGGTCCTCTACGTGGTCCACACTATTCTACCACAGAGCGATGCCGGTGCTCGAAACTCCTGCGCGCATAAACGCTATACAATCGTTATCTCGGGAAGGAACCGCCTTAACATACGTAATATAGCGTGGTAGAAGAGTAAAATAACCAGCCGTCACAGAATGAGAATTGTGTAACAAGACGTCACACAATACATATTGCGCAATGAATGGGTCGTTGAGTGCATCACTCCCCTTACAAAAGGCTCAGCCATAATTTTTCATCGACATCAGCCACCAAATCGATTAATATAGTAGTGGGTACCTTGCAAGCGTACTTGTATTAGTGGCCCCAAGAGAGTTTACAACGGGTTCTAGAAATGGCGCTATTCCAGCTTTTCTGTGACTGCGCTGAGCTTCCCACGCAGGCCTGTTGTTTTTTCATCCGCAATGCTCTGATAGATGTCAACACAGAATTACACCGTTGAGAGTCCGACAGGTGAACATGCCATTTTCATGACGACGAAGGAATAACAAGCGCTTGCGCACAGGAAAAATTACGGTGCTTTATTGACACAAGACCTTAAACGCCCACTGTATGAGCATAATATGCAAAATGAGCTACAGACCAGCAATCTTTCCTTAGAGCTGTGAAGAATTATTCTTGGAACGTGATCTTTCCGCAGTTCTGTTTGCCACGTGCATTTTGTTCAAGTGTAGTGCGAAATGGGTGCTCACCTAAATCGACGGTAGTAAAGACGAGTGCAGTCAAAAGGCAGATCATGGTTCCCAGGCACACGCACATGACAATTGCCAACATGGTTTCCCTTCGTTCGGACCCACTGCAAGGAAGTTTACTTTCCTTTTATGTGTGTTTTTTTTAGAAATATCACTAACCCCCGTATTCTAGAAGGTCCATTCACTAGGCGGTCTGCCTTGACTCGAGAATGCCGATGGAAGATCCAACTTTCGGCAAGATTATTCGCTGCATATCGATAGTACGCATCATTTCTTGAGAACCATGGAGTCACGTTCAGTCGAGTGGTGGCGCTGTGCACAGCTCGGCCAAGTGAATGGCTAAATTCGAGTCAAGGCTTGTTTCCGAATACGGGGGGTTAATATGGTTATGGTATTAAAACAGATTTATGACGAATGCAAGAGATATGACGCCAAAAAATATACTCAATGCTTTGTAGTTTATCACACGAGAAAATATCATGATCATTCGTTATTACAAGTGGTTTATTGGTTTAATGAACACTGTGTAAACCTGATTTCGTAATTCTTCGCACATTTGGAAATGGCGCGGCGTGGACGCGAGGGAAAAACGTTAGTTGTAGCCTCTTGAAAAGGAAAGAACTCGCTACGCTCGAAGTATCGTACATGAAGGTCGCAGGTTCGATCCCAGCCGGCGGCAACTGGTCTTTTCGTCCGCTTTACTTTATTCACATTTATATCGCAATTACTACAATACACTTAAAGCAGTACAATTAACGTCTCCTATAGCTTCCATGGCTTCATCATCTGCTGGTATTCGTTAAGGTTATAATATAGTGACCCAGCTCACGTAGCTCACAAAAAAAATTATTACGCTGAAAATTTTCGTGATATTTCAGCCAATCACAATGTAGGAAATATCGTGAGCGAAGCCGCCAGGCCAAGGCAGGCAGGCAGGCAAAGAACTTTATTAGTATCCGGAGGCGGCGCTCAACCCCCCTTAGGGGGCGACACCGGTGGGCCACTCCCACGACGGGACGGGGAAGTTAAACTCCACGGCCATGTCGCGGGCCCTCTGGATGGCCCTAAGCTGGTCTCCTTTGTCGTGGCTTGTGAGGAGACAGTTCCAGTCCGCCTCCGTAGAGGGAGACTCGCTGCTCTCGCGCAACGCAGGGCATTGCCACAGCATGTGCTGTAGAGTACATTTGGGGTGACCACAGCGCGGGCACCCCGGATCTATGCCATCCATGTATTTAGAGCAATTTAGAGGCGATGCATACGCCTCCGTCTGTAAGAGTCGTAGAGTGATGGACTGAGGTCTTGTTAAGTGTGGGTGCGGGAGTGGGTACTTCCGCCGCTCCAACTGGTAATGTTTGCAAATTTCATTAAAAGTTAGCAACGGGTCTTTGAAGTACCAAGTAACGTCCTCAGCCTTCGAGTGGTTCTCCCCGGCGTGGAATGTGAGACCTCGCGCCCGGGAGTGAGCCAACTCGTTGGCATTAAGGATGGTTCCGTGTACGCGTCGGCCAACGTGCGCCGGGAACCAGATTATGTGCTTTTTGTCTGACCAATTGGCAGCAGAGAGAACGCGCGCGGCTTCCCGACAAACTGAGCCCGTCATGAAGGCCCGTGCGGCTGCGCGTGAATCTGTGTAAACGGCGGTGCGATCGGTGGCAGCGAGAGCTAGTGCCACAGCGACCTGCTCGGCGCGATCAGCGTTTGAATTTAATAAAGTCATAGACGACAAGTGTTCACCTTTGAGTGTTGTAACTACCGAGACAAAGTGGTCCGTATAGCCGTACTGCGCTGCGTCTACGAAGGCCACGTTATCCTCCATAGCGGCTGCGGTACTGAGTAGGGCTCGCGCCCGTGCCTGACGTCTCCCCACGTTATGTGTGGGATGCATGTTACGGGGTATCGGGTATACTGTAAATTTTGCGCGCAGGTCTTCGGAGAGCTGCCGCGGACATTCTTGGGTTACGGGAGATTTGAGCCCGAGGTGTGCTAGTAACCGACGCCCAGCTGCAGTGGAAGACAGCCTTACAATTTGAGATACTTTTTGAGCTTCTACAATTTCGTTGAATGTGTTATGAATGCCTAGCTCGTTGAGCTTGGCCGTGCGGGTGCTGCCCGGTAACCCGAGCACCTGTTTAACGGACCGGCGGATGATCACGTCGAGACGGCGTATGTCTCCTTTTTGCCACAGGTAGGCGGGAACCACATAGTTGATGTGGCTCATGAGGAACGCGTGGAACAGTCTGCGGAGATTCTCCTCAGATAGTCCCCCGCGCCTGTTAGCTACTCTGTTAATTAATTTAGCCATTGCTTCGGCCTTCTTGGAAATATGAGTAATACTGACGTCATTATGGCCGTTGGCCTGAATGACCATGCCTAGAATGCGAACTTGGTCCACCGTGGGGATGGGTGTACCGTCCGCCGTGAGGACGTTGATCCCCGCGTATGCGTCTCTGCGCGCCTTGTATTTTGGGCGGTATAGGAGTAATTCTGATTTCTCTGCCGATAGCGAAAGACCGGCCTGCCGTAAGAACGTTTGTACCATGTTTACCGCGTCTTGCAGTCGCTCCTCGATATGGCCGTCACTGCCGCTCGTACACCAGACGGTGATGTCGTCTGCGTAGAAGGCGTGACTGATGCCGTCGATCTGTGAGAGTTGTTGCGACAGAGCGCGCATGGAGAGGTTGAACAGGAACGGAGAGATCACGGCCCCTTGGGGTGTGCCCCCTCGGTCCCAGGTTGAACTGCTTCGAGCCCATCGAGCCGAGTTGGATTGTAGCCGTCCTGTCGCGCAGGAACGAGCTAACATAGTTGTAGAAACGCGTACCTAATCCTGCTTCGCGAATCGAGTCGAGGATGTGAGAGTGCTTAACGCGGTCGAATGCCTTCTCGAGGTCGAGCGCTAGGATGGCTCTAGTGTCTCTGGTGATCTTATCCATGAGCTCGTAGTTGAGCATCAGCATTACATCCTGCGTGGACAGGGACGGGCGAAAGCCAATTTGGTTGATCGGTAGAATCTGACGCTCCTCTACGAATTTTGTGACTCGCTTGAGTATTACGTGTTCGGCCACCTTACCCACGCAGGACGTAAGCGAGATGGGACGAAGTGAGCCTAGCGCTAAGGGTTTACCCGGCTTAGGAATAAGTATGACGGTTGCCTCGCGCCATTGAGGCGGGACGTTACCTGTCTCCCACATTTTGTTAATGTGCTCGGTGAGAAGTTCTATGTCCTCCTCGGCGAAATTTTTAAGAAGCTTATTCTTTATGCCGTCGGGGCCCGGGGCCGAGCGGCAGTTGAGTTCGGAGATGACCGCCCGAACCTCGGCGCAAGTGAAGGGGGATTCGAACGGATCCTCCTCCGTAGCGTCCGGGGCAGGCGGGTAATCGGATGGGGAGCTGGGTTCGGTACATAGGTAACGCGTAGCTAGCTCGTCGGTGATTTGAGTGTCGGTCTTACCCGAGATTTTGAGTTTGTGTATTAGTCTGTCTATCGTGAATTGTTGAGACGCTTTCGACGGTTTGTCACCTAGTAAGTGTTTCAACAGGTTCCATTGGCCCCGTTTCGCATTTGACCATCAACCGAGTTACACACTTCGTCCCATTGCTGACGCTCTAGGTTACGGCAATGTTCCTCGATTTGACGATTAAGGTCAGCTATCTTTTTACGAAGGTTACGATTGAGCTTTTGCGTGCGCCATTTCGCGTGCAGTGATTTCTTAGCTTCGAGTAGATGAGCTAGCCGGCTATCCATGCGCTCGACCTCCAGTTCGGTTTCCACGTCCTTAGTCGAATTTGCAACGTCCTCTTTTAGTCGTGCAAGGAGTTCTGGTAGGGTTTCGTAGTGAGTGTCGTCGCGTTTCCTGAGCTCTCGAAAGCGATCCCAGTCCGTTATGCGAAACTGTCGGATTTTGTTTGTAGCTACGTTTACGATCGTCTGTATAATATAATGATCACTCCCCAGATTCTCACCCAGGTTAGTCCACGTGGGTTGTCCCGCGTGCCTAACCATAGTGAGGTCCGGGGTGCTATCACGCGTAACCGAGTTACCTACCCGTGTAGCGGAAGTGGGATCAGTTAAGAGCGTGAGTCTATGTGTGTGCATTTGCGATACCAGGGGGAGCTATTCTCGCGGTGTCCACTTAGTGGACATGTCCACTTCGGCCTCCACTGATTGGCTGGAGCGCGCCGCCTGTTTCCGGTCTTTCTTCCGCAACGTCATTTTGACGCCACACAGCTTTCGCAACTCTCGACACAAATGAGAAAGACGGAATGCGTTTCGCCGCAACGAATGCTGCCCCCAGAGATCCGCATTTGGACGCACATCTCGGAGGCCGTGCATGAACTCTAATCACGTTGCCCTTGTATTAGGTTTAACGCGGCCGCCCGCCTGACGCACCTGAAACGTCGATACGCATTCCCTGCATCGTTCTTCAAACATCTCAACACGTTCATACGGAAGTTCAGACTTGACAAGTTTGTTTAAGAGTCCTGTTACGGTACATTTCGTCCACTTTCTTTCTCTTTACGCTGGGAATGAGTTGGCGGGTTCGGTGCGTCGACGTGTTCAAGAGCGCCATGACGTCATGACTCGCCGTTTTTTTGCGTGACTGAACGCGCTCCGCCGAAGTGGACATGTCCACTAAGTGGACACCGCGAGAATCGCGCCCCAGGGCAGTGCCCTTACGGGAAGAGCCGGGGTACCCAAAGTCGGGATGCGTGGCATTAAAGTCTCCCGCGATTATGAGCATGTGGTCCCCTGCAATTTTGCTCGCTCGCTGAAAGAGGACCTGAAATGTAGTTTGCTTGTTTTTGGGTGTACTATATACGTTGAGAATAAAGACTGACTGTTTAAGCGTTGAGTTTGGGATTAACTCTATCATAATGTGTTCGTCTTTGAGATCGGGGCGGACCTCATGGCGAACATATGCGTACTTTTTGGAGATGAGCGTCGCTATCCCTCGCGTTCCCGCTCGATGGTCCGCTTCGGTGCGATAGGTACGCAAAACGGGCTCGGCGGTTAGCGTCTCTTGTAAGAGAATTACGGCAGGCCGATTGGCACTAGATTGAATGAATTGTTGCAAAGCTGCCTTCCGCTTGGGAAAGCTAAAGCAATTCCACTGCCAAATTACAAGATTGCTTGTGTTAGCCATGATTACTGCATAGGGGTTGTCGCACGAACCGCCGCGTGCTGTCCTTCTAATATTTGTAACCGCGCATGGAGTTCGGTGAGCTGGAGGGTGTGTGGGGTCATATCGGCAGCGCGGTCTGCCGCAATGTGTGCGCGGAGGCGGGCAAGTGCCTCCATGAAATTAGACATAGTAACGGGCTCGTCCGGCGGATCCTCGGCCGCGCGACGCTTCGCAGCGCGATTAGCGTTCGACGAGGTAGTGGGAGCGGGTTCAACGGCCGGAGCGGCGGGCGTCGGCGTCTCGACAGCGCGTTCACTCGGCTGCTGCATGTTTCTAATGAGCGCTTTGAATTCTGCGTTTTCTTTGCGCAGCAACGCTAGCTCGCGTTTGAGCTCATGAATCTCATCGTTTTCATGCTGTGGCAAGTTACCCGACCGCGCGTAACCGCGAGTCTCACCTTTACCGGCGACTCGGTCGGCCCAAGTAGGTGTTGCAGTGGGGCTCTTGGTGGTGGTAGGCAGGTGCTTCGTCGTTGGAGTCGGGGCTGGTTGCTTGGGCGTTGGCTGTTGCTTGGCCGAGCTTCCTTGCGTCTGTTGGTTGTTGTTACGCCGGCGTCTGCGGCGGCGTCGACGTCGAACGACGTAAGGGACTTGATAGCGATTTGGGCATGTGCGGTCGCCCGTAATGTGGGCCTGGCCGCACAACGCGCACTTGGGTGTCACACACTCATGGTCGGGTCCGGTGGGTTTGATACCGCAGTGTTCACAGACTTTCTCAGATGGGGTAGGGCAGACGTCTTGTCGATGCCCGACGCGGCCGCAGTTGCGGCAGGTGTCGATCTGTCGCTTGTAGAGCGTGCAACGCAGCAGGAGCATGCCGCAGCGCACATAGTTGGGGACTTTAAGTCCGTCGAAGAGAAGGATGATGGTGGTTGTATCCTTGATTCGTCGTACCCCCATTAACGTGGGGTTGTGGGATGAGACGAACAGGCGTTGTAGCTCTGAGTCTGGAAGGTCAGCGTCGACCCCTCGGACTACGCCTCGGCTGGTGGTGCCAGACGCCACTACGTAAGCGGATACTGGATGTGCTCGCTCCATGAGAACAATTGCTCGTACTTTAGCGTACGCTTCGGCCGTTTGTAGGTTCGGCGTGCTGATCACAAAGATATTCTGTGTGTCGTTAGTGCAAACGATATCTTCCTCTGCCGCCGTTGGCGGGAGTCGTGCAGCCAATAGTAGAGCTTGCAAGAACTTAAGCTTGTTGCACCTACGTACATCCAGGCCACCTCCGGGGCGGACGATGACACGGTGATGATCCGTTGGCAGCGGGGGGAGCCGGCTGGCGGCTGCAACCCTCGTCGCAGCTCCGGTTCGCAGGGCGCCAATGCGGGCGCCGGCTGGCTTGCCGGTAGTAGTAGTTGAAGATTTTGCTCGACGTCGGATTGCGTCGATCCAGCCAGGCGCGCTGGCTTCCTCGTCAGTGATTGTTTCTCCATCCACCATGGCCTCAGGCATGATGACGGCGCAGCGGCGGGACGCGCCGGCGCAGGGGTACGTAGTCGTGTTAAGCCTACTCGAGGCTTAGCGAGTGAAGGCGAAACGTTGGTTGAAAAGGGAGAAAAGTGGGGTGGCCCGGGCCAAAATTGGTATCCGGGTGTTCCCCTAGACTTAGCGAAAACGTTGGTGATAAAATTAGGGAAGATTGAACTCAGCAGACCAGCAAGAAGTATAGCAGAAGGCGGAGCCGATGCGGAGACGTCCGCTCATCTCGACGCCCCCTAGCGGTCGGCCAGGCCAAGGGGCAAACGCACTTACGATAGAAAAGATTTGTGAAGTTGAAAACGATTAGTAAGAATTATGCGTCTGACCGGAAAATATTCGTAACGACCGATGTTAAACGTCGCACGTGCAGTTACTACTTTTATAGCAGCTATTTTTCTCAAGCGAGAACTTTGAATCATCAAATGTACTTAGTTGTGGCTATCTCATATTCCCGTTGGTGCATTATGCAAAATCACCGCAAGCTATGTGTCACAAGCAGTCGTTTGTGGCTTCATTTCGCGGTTTAGGTGAAAAGGGATGTGTAGCCTTGTTGTGGAGATGAACGGGCTACAATACATCACTGAAGTATACTAGCAGAGTGCGAGTGATCTATGAACATGTACACGCTCCCAGTTTTTTAACCTGAACGCGCGAGCGTCGACCGCCGACTCGATAAGCGTCGTGTGACGGAGCCCAACGACGAAATGAGCGAGATTACGCGCATGTGCGAAATAAATAGTCCAGTACAGCTTTCGTCTGGCGGGCTGTTATGCGAGACGGACTTAACCCGCCTGCTTTTTGCACTCGTTTTTCTTTTGGCCCTGATTTGGCTTGCATCGGCGGTTGTCGTGCCACCGTAAACCCAGTTTTGGACACAACAGGGTATCCGCTTCCCAAAGCTGACGAATTATTTTAAGTGCTTGCTAGGAGGAGAAACATTCTCCAAAATTGATTTAAGCAGTGCATACCAGCAGGTTGAAATGGATGAAGAATCCCGACAATACTTTACGTTGAACACACAAAGCGGTCCTTGTGGAATTAACGGGTTACTGTTCCGTATCGAATTCGAGCCAGCTTCAGCGCAGTATGAACAGTGTGCTTAAAGGGCTCACATCAGTAACTTGTTCCCTTGATGACACTTTGATCACTGGGTGTACGCAAGAGGACCACGTACGTAATGTGGAAGCTACTTTAAAAATACTGTCGGAACGAGGGATTCTGGTGCAACCATCAAAATGTGAATTTTTTAACACGAAAGTGTTTCATGAAGGGGTACACCAATACCTTAGTGACGTATTTCCGTCACGAATATGACGTTGATAAAATGATGTCAGGAAATGACAAAGAAAAATACTGCAAGGAAAACTATCCCCGCC
>JALIZH010003663.1:0-105107 GCA_030522465.1 Rhipicephalus appendiculatus
ACGACTTTGTGCTCTCCTGGCCGTATCGTTAATGGGATTTATACCAAAATTGGTATGGAATAACATGACTGTAGGACAAACAGGACTGACAGGTCATATCATGAAAATCATGACTAACTTGTCATGAAAACTATGATTTACACGCCATGGACATAGTGCTCCTGAGGCCGTTTTCTTAACTTGATATATCCAAATATTCGTACGATAAGACATTTCTGCATGGCCAACATAAGTGACAGGTGGTAATATGAAAATCATGAGCTGCATGTCATGTACAACATGATTTACATGCCACGCTCATGGACGCGCTGACGGCCGTTTCGCTAGCTTGATATATACCAAATTTGGTATTGCGTGACTTGACTGTATGACGAACATAAATGCCAAGTGGTAATATGGAAATCATGACATGTCATGTGCAACATGACTTGCATGCCACGCTCATGACACTCTTGTGGCCGTTTCGCAAGCTTGATATACACCAAATTTTAAGGTGAAAGCCTTTGATGTCTCATGCTAACGTCCGCCCGTCCGTCCGTCCGTCCCTCCAGCCGTGCCCTGGCACAGTGCCAGGTGGGCGCCGGGGCGCGCAGACGGACGCCGGTCGCGTTGGACTCTACAGCGCTCGCGCTTTGCTTGCGTAGCGTCGCTGGGCCCAGCGTCTCTAATCATGTAAGGAGGGAGACGCGCGCATCACGTTCCATTCTGACCGACCCCGTCTCAGTGGGCACAGGCGTTCGAAGAACACACTTTGGAATTGAGAAAGTGTCCGTCAATTTAAACGCTAGAACGCGGATGGCGTCTGCACGATGCGCAGAGCGCGAGAATACGAACGCATGCGAAACGGAGGCAGATTGGTCTCGCGTCTCGCTGCGATTCGAGGTAAAAAATTAAGCGAACATAAGTGGCAGGTGGTAACATGGAAATCTTGGCATGCATGTCATCTACAGTGCCATTTACATGCCACGCTCATGGTGCGCTTGCGTCCAGTTCGCTAGCTTGATATACACCAAAATTTGTATTGCGTGACGTGACTGTATGACGAACACAAATGACAGGTCCTAACATGTAAATAATGACATGCATATTATGTACAGCATGAGTTGCTCCCTGCTGGCTGCTTCGCATCACATCGATTCCCACAGTGCGTGGGATCTGCCGGTTTTTTATTTTTTTGAAAGGGTTTGCGCATGCGCAGTAAGGGTGGTCACGCCGCACACCACCACCACCGGATTAAGCTTCGCCATAAGATGCTTCACACCTAACACCTGCCGGCGCTTACCTCCTCAACCTATCCTCCTCCTCCGCGGACAAGCGCTGGACAACGCCGGATGCCTGACATAGCCCGACTATGAAATGCATTCGCATTTTAAAAAAGTAGCCACGTTTATAATCTGACATGTGGGGCGGAGCTTCCACCTAGTTGCGGCGATTTTATGGGACCTTGTGACGATGTTCTTAGTGAGAACATCGCTAACGTACGTAAGTAGAATTCGAAGGAAAAAAAACAAAAAAAAACGATTTATCATTGCCTCCATCACGTTTTAATACAGGTCTACCCTGCCGTTCTAGCGGAAAAGCCATCGAAATATCTGTGATGGTTCTGACGTTCGCAGACGCCGGCGGATGCTTTAGACTCGAACAACACAACCACATAAAAGTACGTAGCTACGCGAACAGTGCGGGAGAGGCGCAATGAGAGGGCACCGACGAGGACTGGCGCTGCCCTCGCCTACCTTCGCTTTGTTCCTCTCTCGCGCTTTCACATTGCTATACCACACCAACAAGGCCCGTCATACACCTTGGAATATTAAAAGTACAATCGGCATACCTTTAATGTTTGATATATGTGTCACCCCGGTAACACTCATTACACTCTCTAAAAGGTTCGTCTGTACTGCGTCTTTCACGTGTTTCAAGCTCCGTGCCTTGAACTTACAGAGAAAAGAAGGTGTGCACGTGATCACTGTGGCGAATCATTTTTCACAGAAAGTAGCATGTGCTTTCTCAGTAAAGAAAACGTAAGCGAAAGCTGCCTAAATTCTCGTTTAAAAACAAAGTACTCGCCAAAGGCCGTGCATACATAATGCCATTTACTGCAAGAGTAGATTGAAACACTACTTCGAGAAAGTTCATTGCGCGAGAAAAGCTCATTTAGAAAGCTCACAGCGTGATAGAAGAGTAAAGTAACAACCAGGGATCAGACAATACGAATTGCGAAACGATTCAATGGCTTTAAAATAACAACAGGCATAATTTTTCGGCATCGGGAGCTACAACATTACAGAAATGCACAAATGCTTTACAGACGAGTAGTCGGTAACCCGCTTCTCCACAGAATGATGGATAACTACATAGTGGCTGCTTCTCTACTTTCGCAAAATTATAGCGATTTATGGCTACCTTGCAAATGTAGTAGAAGTAGTCACCCCCAAGAGAGGCTGTTCCTACACTGTTCGCTGTGACTGTGCTGTGCGTTCCACGCAAGCCTGGCATTTTCTTTTCTTTGTCATTGTTTATATTATTCTGCGTGTTGCCGTGAAGTATATAAACATCTCGTTTTATACCCAACTCTGGCCCATTTTCTGTGCCTTCTTGCGTACTAAACGTCGAAAACCTATCATTTTGTCATTCTCCATCGACGACTTAGCGCTGACGACGTCTGGTGTCCACTGCTGACACGTAGGTCACCCATTTTTTTTAAGAAGAAGAAAAGACTTTATTCATTCAAAAATGATGTTAGACAGCAAAATGATATGCAGAAGGAGGTCCCACAGCTCTAGGCTGCAAGGGGACCTCCTCTGCTGACTAAAAAAGAAAACAAATCAAGTCAAGCAACTTCGCAAACACAAAAGAATAAGTTTCGAAAAAGCGATGACACTTGTAAGCAAATAAGCTAGGACATGACATGCAAATACGCTGAAATACATGTTGTGAGAACTTAAGCGAACAAGATAAATCAGGTTATTACAAGTACACTGGAACAGTGAAGTCCAAACATTAAGATATGCAAACAAAAAAAATTTACCGTAAAAGGAATGCTGCTATAGTGTGTGATCTCATGTGCTGATTAATAATGGGGAAACAAAAAGATAAAGTGATGTATGACAAAGCGGCAACAATTTGAGACACATGAAAATGAGTGAATTGTGATATATGATAAGACAAACAGCATGCCAGTAGAAAGGGTGGGGCGGAGATGGAGTGCCATCCGCACATGTCGAAGCAACTGCTCAATACAGGAGGCAGAGAAAGCCATTTCATTGTTTTTGTAGTCGTAATTTGGAAGCATTTGTACGCATTGTCTGTCCGAGCATAGTGCTATATTTTCTAGACCAAAATGTAGCTAGGAAGTTGGGCTGCTAATGTGCGCCGACCCGTGAGGGATGCATCCCTCTGTGTATAACGAAAGGAGAGGAGTGAGGGGTGGGGGGTGAGCGCACCTTTGATTCCCTTCTTAGCCACTCTGCCCTCACAGTTGCTTGCTATAATGACTTTTAATGTCGCTGGCGTGCTGACATTTCATAAATCCTCCAGTGGAACAGACCCGATTTTTTTTTCATATCCGAGAGGCGAATCCATGTCGACGAGACTGCTAAGGATATTGTAATGTACATGCGGCTTTGCCAAAATTGCGCCTCGAACATTGGTCGGCTGGCGAAAACATGGTGACTGTCTTGTGTTATATATGTATGATCCGGATAGAATAGTTTCATTTGTATCACGCTGATACTTCGAGCCCACTTAGGTCGGCGCTTTGCAACGCTACAACTAAAAATGATTTTTCGAGTTTTACGTGCCCAAACTCCCATGATATGAGTACCAGGCACTCCGTAATGGAGGGCTCCGGAAATTTTGATCACCTGAGATTTCCTTTACGTTTACTAAAATCAAGGAGGCTCGTGCACTTACACTGGCCTCTAGCGTTTTCGCCTCCATCAAAGTCCAACCGCCGCGGCCGGGATCAAACCCACGTCGTTCGCGTCAGCAGTCGAGCACCGTAAGCAATGTACCTTTCCTGCTGGTGGCGTTCTCTCTCACTTTGTCCCTCTCTTAGTTCACCCTCGAAGTTTCTTAAGATGAATCTTATCAGTTACATCGTCAATACGAAAGCGAACAGCCCATTTTTAGTGGAACGTCTGCTGGAAAGGCGGATAAAACTATCCGAAGGGTAGACAAAAGTACCTAGACTAGCGTTGCAGTGCCCAGTACCAGAAGATAAACTTGAACACTTTGTCTATGCAAAGATCATAGATGCGAATCTGGAGGACGTAACGCTGCTTTTTATTACTTGTTATTGTAATAGTAAGCGGGACATAGCACGAGTGCAGTTTTTCCAACAATGGGATGCATAGCATGGAAGAAAAATGGGTGTGTGCGATGTACTTCTGATTGTACCACCGTTTTCAACAGGTGTTGATAAATTTGCGTGACATGGGACTAGGCAAAACATTACTTCTGGGGTGGACTGTACTAGACCGATTATGCAGATGGAGCTCCGAACGCGTGAGGAAAAATAGGAACACGCAACTACATAGTCAAACATAGGTTTAAATTTCCCGCATGCATTACTTTCTTTTACATTTCATATCTACAGTAATAAATTTATGTTTTATGAATGGAACTGGAATGGAACTGGAACTGGAATGATCTAGTGATGGTGACGCAAATGTACACAAGCTTACGCATTCAAAGTCCTGTTTATTTTGCAGTAATTATATAAAAAATGTTAGAAGATTGCGGCGCGTTAAGATCATGACTGAAATAATCGTTGAGGTGAACTGCTGGAAAGGAAAATTACGAACGCTTTCTTGTCAGGGAACCTGTCATGCAGCAACGCCGCGTAAGTTTAATTAAAAGCGAAACGTAATATTTCCGTAGGACTAGGATGCTCATTAAACATGTAATTTTGCGAATGAGTTCCACAGATTGTACTTAGTTTCCAGAATTGCATAGACTTTCGTTTTTTCGATTCGGCTGCTCTACGTAAAGGACGCCTATTTATTTGCTTCGCACTGGTAAGCCGGCACTTTTTCACAGGAGAGGTTTCGAGAGCGATGTGAAGTATCACAGAAAGAAAAATGAACTGTACGTTCCATTAGAACATAGTATTTAACAGACTTTGTGTGTAACTTTGTCATCATGAAACAAAAGAGACCTAAAATTGTGGAGAATCACCAACAAATCTCCCTCTCTCTCTCTCTCTATATATATATATATATATATATATATATATATATATATATATATATATATATATCTCACGTAAATTATGCATAGTCTGTCTTCGGTTGCCGTAAACAAATAGCAAAAAGGTGTACGCTTCTAAAAAAAGTCACAGTTTCACCGCTAGGGTGAAGCAATGAATGCGATAGCAACAAATTGTAATGTTATACGAAGTGAGGCTGGCAGCTAACTCTTTTGGATCCGATCTCACGCAACTCTAGAAAACACTGGTTTAAGAGCATACGGCCGCTCCAGGCACACTCTGTTCACCACATTCTTTTCGCGTTGAGAGCGCAGCACGTAGAAGGGTACACCGGCCGCCCGCTGTCGGCCGCCGAGAAGGGTAGATAACGCGCGCGCCCGCGACGACCGCGCTCGTAAATTCGAAGGTCGCTCGAGGGACCCCCCCTACCCTCGCGTCTTTTCACGCTCACGAACGACGGGCGGGGCCGGTTATATAGATACATATACATATACGGGTGATGATGGCGGCGGCGGGCAACGGCGGCGGCGACACCAACGGCGAAAGCCAGCCGAGAGTGTCCATATAATTGCTATCGCGATAAAACTGTTTGTTGGCCGACGTTTCCATGGGAGACCAATCTTCATCTTCATCTGGGCACACCTTATTCCTATTTGTTTACGGCAACTGAAGACAGACTTTTCATAATATACGTGATATTTACAATGGCTGCCGTCCACGCTTCTCCAAAATAAGGGATCTCAGCAGACACCGACTTGTGCCGCGTTGGCGGATTCGCAGACAAGGCATTTGCACACCCACTTCGACCCTTCCAGCTCTGAATCTCCAGCTTGTGAAGCTTCCTCCCCTCACCTTGCGTCACGAGCAAATGAGGAGGAGTGAGCCGAAGATCCGAGACGTGACAATGGACGAAAAAAGTAATGTCCTTCCCTATTGTGTCCACCGGGACCGTCTATGTACATCTACACATTTCTCGTTTGTTCACCTTTTTCCCTTTTTTAGGAGCTTGCTCGTTAAGCTCGCGCATTGTCCTGCGGCGTTGGCGTGTACACTTCTCCGCTCCAGGCAGGCTCAAGGCGCCGGCTTTTCGGCGATTTCAAGAATGCTCACTAGATGGCGGCGCCGTTCAAGGCGACGCACACCACTATCGGCACGTGCGCTTCCTTTCTCTTCGCCGGGAGCTCACGCAGTAAACACTCTTCGTTACCGCTCGGCCGCCTGAACACCGCAGTAGCCAAGGGAGCACCACGGCGGGCTCGCGGTCCGAGCGCCGCATGTAATGTATATATAACAACGTTGTCACGTATATATATGATGGTCAGAGATGTGTACGGAGGATTCGCGGGCTACCCGATCATCTCCGAGCAAGCTCCTCTAACATCATTCACTTTGTGGATATGGCGGTGATTTTTTTTTCATTCATTCATTCATTCATTCATTCATTCATTGTTTATTCAGACAAACAAAAAAGATTGCCTAGGTTGAAGGGACTAAAGGCAGATTTCCTCTGCCTGACTAAGGTCCCTCCACCCATACATTTGCTGAGATGCAGTGGAAAGAAAAAGATACATTTTACAAAAAGTGTAAATCTAATTCAAAAAGTAAGAGACTTGTCGAAACACACACTTCAAGATATCACGCTAAAGTAAACATCAATTCACCAATAGCAAGAAAAAAAAATGTAAGTAACTCATACCATAATAATTTTTAGTCGGAAGACTAAGTATTGTACAGAAATGCACATTATAAAAAAAGAAAATGAACGTCTTTTACACAAACGTACAAAAGTACAAAGAACGCCAAAAGAAATATTTATAATTGATTAGTACGATGAGGGCACGGTACACGTAAGGAAGTACATCTTAACTTTTTTCTTTACACTGTTTTTTTTAGCATTACTTTGGTCTAAAAGTTCGCGGACATAGCTATTGTTGTGGAGTAGATGAGGTATTTGATATAATAAGCTTTGCTTTCCATAAGTTGTCCTGAATAAAGGTAGTCGAAAACGGTCAAAGCGTAGATCATAGGGAGTATCATTTGGGTAGCATTGATCCATGTAACTGTCAACGGTGTTTCCTGTTTCATTACCTATATATAAGGTGAGTTTAAGATTGTATAATTGGTAGACACTTAGAATCTGAAGTTTGCCGAAAAAGGGAGCAGTGTGTTCCCTAGGTTGCAGATTTTCTATGAAGCGTACAGCCTTTTTTTGCAAAACTAGCAGCCTGTCTAGATTGGTTTTTGAAGTAGTGCCCCAGATTAAGAGACAATAATGTAGATGCGAATGAACTAAAGAATAATATAGCTGGAGCTTTAACCAGTTTGGAACTAGGGACTTAAGTTTGTTTAAAACAGAAATCGATCGAGACATATTGGCGTGTACTTTATTTATTTGTGGTGTCCAGCTCAGGTGCTCATTGAAAAGTACACCTAAAAATTTAAACAAAGGGACACGTTGAATTTCATTATTCTTAAACCAGAGAGAAATTTTATAATCTTCACACGTGTTTTTGCTCTTAAATAAAATAAATTTAGTTTTACTAACGTTCAATTGTAGTTGGTTCGAATCTAGCCAGTATGAGAGAGAGACCAAGCACTCGTTCGCTTTCCTTTCTAGATCTTTTAAACAACTGCCAGAGAAGAACAAGCTCGTGTCGTCTGCATACATGACTGTAGAGGAAGCCACTGGCACGTGAACAATATCATTTATGTAAATAATAAAAAAATAGTGGGCCCAGTATGGAACCCTGTGGCACACCTAGTTTTACTGGTTTTAACTGCGAATTGTACCCGTGAACACATGTATACTGTAACCTGTCTGTTAGATAGCTACGTACTAACTCTAGGGCAACACCTCGAATGCCATAATATGGTATTTTTTTTTAACAGAATATCGTGCTTAACCGAATCGAATGCTTTTCGAAAGTCTAAAAATATTCCCAAGGTGAACTCCTTTCTATCTATATTTTTAGCGGTTTGTTCTTTAATGCCAAGTAATGCCATTTCTGTAGATTTCTTTGCACGAAAGCCGAATTGCTCACTAACAAGTAATTCATGATCATCGAGAAACTTCGTTATCCTTGTTTTGATTACGTTTTCTAACACCTTCGAGAATAAGGGTAACACCGATATCGGACGGTAATTATTAAAATCATTGATCGGGCCTCCTTTATGCAAGACTGTTACCCTCGCTGTTTTCATAGCGGCTGGGAAAATGCCCGTTACTAGCGCTCTATTACAAATATGCTGTAAAGGTGCTGAAAGGGACTTTGCAACAAAGGTTATTGGAATAGCTTTGATATCATCGTTACCGGCAGCAGTATTTTTGTTTAGTCCCATAAGAAAAGAATAGATCTCCAATTCACTACATGGAGATAGAAACAGGGAATTCATACAAGAGGAAGCTATGTATCTTTCAACGTCTAATTGCTTGGTGGAAGATGAATATGTACCTGAAGATAAAAAATATGAATTTAATTTATTTGACAAAGCCTCTTTACTGTATGAGACACCATCAATCACCAAAGTACTAGGGATGCTATTTTGTACTTGTCCAATTAGAGAACGTAATGAGTTCCAAACTTTTTTGGGGTCATGAGAAACAGCAAGGAATCTGTTTTTATAGTATTCAGCCCGAGCTTTCTTGAGATCAGAGTTTAATTTGTTTCTCACTTTCTTGTATTCTTTAAGAAGCGTTAAATCTTTTAGATTAATAAATTGATGGTACATGATATCTCGTGCTTTAATTCTCTGATGTAACTCTTTTGTTACCCATGGTTTCCTACTTTTTTTTGTGTCTTTTTGCATAACGCTTAGGGAAAGCTTCCTCATAGCAACGCTTGACCTCTTGCAGAAATCTGTCGTATGAGATGCTTGGGTTATCTTCCTTCAGAACATTTGTCCAGTCGACAAGCTCGATCATCGAGAGAAAGGAAGAGAGAGATGTTTCATCGAAGCTACGATAAGGAACAGGAATAGTACGAGTTCGATGTATTTTGTTATTTGTAACGGGAAATATGCAGAAAATGGGTAGGTGGTCACTCAAATCACTCGCGAAAATGCCAGAAATGACATCACTTTTATCAAAACTAACAACACACAAATCAATCAGGGTTTCACTTAATCCTGTAATTCTTGTTGGCGAATATATAACATTTCTACAGGAGTATGATTCAAGCAAGTTTAATAAATGATCAGATTGTGGAGTAGTTCTTAATATATCAATGTTAAAATCACCAACAAGAACAATAGGCAACATTTCGGAGGACACATATTCAAACAGGGAAGTAATATATTCAAAAAAAATGGTTTAGTTTCATACAAAGGTGGGCGGTACACCGAAGCAATAACTGTTCCAATGCTCTTCACAACAACTGATTCATAATTTGCCGTAACACCCGAAAATTCAGACAACACATCATAAGTAATAACATCCTTAATATATAACGAGGTTCCTCCACCTCTACGACCTGATCTGTAAACACCTTCTGATCTATAACCGGAAAAGTGTACAACATCCTGATCATTCTGAAACCAAGTTTCCGTAAATGCCATGAAGTTAAAGTTGTAGTCAAGCGACTCAAAAAATGAATCAATTTCTTGTTGTTTGTTCTTCAAACTTCTTATATTTACGTGGAATATAGACATGCTATCATTTCTACGACTCGCGGTATGTACTAAAGATTTGAACGAAGAAACATCGTGATACACAATCTTAGTGTAGTCAGCCATAGAAAGCAGTAATGTAATAAAATAAAAGCATGAACGCGGCGAAGGAATCGGCGCTCAAGCAATTTTATCAAGATCAGCTTCGCATTCGATGCGCAATGCGCGCTGGCCAGAAGCTTTACGTACAAAAAGTTTGCCATCCTTCAGCCACGCAAAATCGTAGTGCATTTCCCGGGCTTTTGCCTTCATCAACCAGAGAAGTTTTTTGTTCTGCGACGTCAAATTTTCTCTGAAATGAACCTCCAGTTTAGCATCTCTAAGTTCGGTTTTCTTTGACATCCACTCATCACGTAAGGCACGTGAAGTGAAACGAACTAGTATGGCGGGATTGTTTCCAGGTTTAGCTGGCAGTCTGTGTAACGCCTCTAGGTCAGTGCGGGTCAACTCGGGAAGGCGAAGTTTGTTGGCCAGTTGGTTAACCCTTCCAAGTAGATCCTCTTTATCGACAGCCGGCATACCCTGGATTTCTAAATTCTGTCGTCTACTGTATTGTTCGAGGGCATTTACTTGTTTTTTTTATTTCGGAAACTTCCTGCGTGCTGTTAGTGGATTCCACATTTTCAACTTTCTTTTTCAGGCTTGAGATTTCAGCGGATTGCTTTTTCAATTCTGCAAGCACCATGTCGTACTGTCCCGACATGTGTTCAATCGAGTGCTCCAATTTGTCGACAGTTTCCTTGACAGAAAAAAGGGCATCCACCCTGCTCTGGATTACTGGTAACTGAGCCAATTTTTTGTTAATTTCAATGAGCACTTTTTCGAGTGTTTTTTCATCTCTCAGGCCACCCCCCGCAGACTGATTGCTACGAGCAGCTGAGACGACGCATGTTTGGCACTTCCATGCTCTTTTCGTCGCGTCATCCCTAGCCTTGAAGGCGGCTTTGGTTAAACCCGAGCATGTACCCAAATGGTAACCGTAGTTACATTCGGAGCACGTTGGATGCGAGCTATTATCTGGAAGAGTCTCACTACAAACCAAGCACAATTCAGACATTTCTGTTCACAGCACAGGGGTTAAAAGACACTACAGCTCAGAAGGTACAGTGTATGCAGCAGCGGTGGTGGCAGTACGTTAAAGGTGGTCAGTGAACAGAGAGAGCAACAAAACAAGAACCAACCTGCAAAAGCAGAGGATACCGATCACTGTAGAGCCAGACGACTTTTTCGTTGCCACCACCGCTGAGCAAATGCCCGTCGGTAGATTTTCCGCTGTCTTTTATCTTGTCCAGGGGTGACGTGGTGGATGACGTAGAAACGGTGGGCGTAAAATCGTGGTCGATAGTGGTTCCTATCTGGAAGCTGCAGCAGGCAGCAGGCAGTGGAAGCCACAGCAGGCTGTTGACGTTCTTGAAGACTGGAGTATTTTTGACGAGCAGTATCTGCAAAAGCAGAGGATACCGATCACTGTAGAGCCAGACGACTTTTTCGTTGCCACCACCGCTGAGCAAATGCCCGTCGGTAGATTTTCCGCTGTCTTTTATCTTGTCCAGGGGTGACGTGGTGGATGACGTAGAAACGGTGGGCGTAAAATCGTGGTCGTTAGTGGTTCCTATCTGGAAGCTGCAGCAGGCAGCAGGCAGTGGAAGCCACAGCAGGCTGTTGACGTTCTTGAAGACTGGAGTATTTTTGACGAGCAGTATCTGCAAAAGCAGAGGATACCGATCACTGTAGAGCCAGACGACTTTTTCGTTGCCACCACCGCTGAGCAAATGTAACAGGAGACACGTGTTCGAATGTCCAAGTATGTGCACGTTGTCCTTTGGCGACTCATTTTTAGATGCGAAGCATCTTATAGCGGCGGCATGTCCCGCGGCGTCGTCGGCGTCCGCACTCACACTGCGCATGCGCAACTCTCCTCCTTCCCTCTCTCCAACAGCTGCGCGTTACTCTCCCCACTTCTCTCCTACCACCTGCTTGCGCTTCTACTGCGTTCTCGCTTCTGCTCTCGCGGCGCATGCGCTACTCTCCTCCTCTAGTCTCCTCTCCTTCAAGTGTGAATATAAAGCGGGTAGAGTGCGCCTCCTCCCCCGCGCTGCGGCCGCGCACTCTCCTCCTTTAACGCGGGCGTTTACGCAGGCGTTAGGTCGCCTTCTCTCCTCTCCTCCCCCCCCACACTGCAGCCTGTAAACCCACTCCATCCTCTCCCTCCGCCATTTCATGTAACCGCGTGCGCTTGGTCGAGGAAGTACCGCTTGAATTCGTGCGGTCGCTCCGTCGGTTCCCGGCCGCTGCAGTTGTCTCGAAAGCCTCGCTACCCTCGCCGCAGACTCGCGTTGTCTCTGTGTAGCGGAAGCGGTAGCTCGACACCGACGCTTGTTTCGACGGCCGAGTGAACGTAAACGGAAACTTGGTGTGCACCCCCCAATGCTGCTTCGCATCTCCTCATGGTTCCCTTTAGTGGGAGATTGTGTAATTTTTTTTGCTTCTTTATTTTCTCTCTTTTTTGAAATTATTTTTTCCCTCCTTCTTGGCTCGGAGGACGACGACATAAAAACCCATCGAAGCCTCGTAAAATTCTTGATGAAGATCGGTCACTGATGGAAACGTCGACCAATAAACAGTTTTTAGAACCGTACAGCTTTTCCCGATATATATATATATATATATATATATATATATATATATATATATATATATATATTGCTGGCTGCGCCACAGCTACCGACTGCCTCACCCGCTACGCCGAAACCCGGGCCATGCCCAAAGGCAGTGCCGACGAGGTAGCCAAGTTCTTCGTTGAGAACATCGCCCTGCGTCACGGCACCCCATAGGTCCTCATTACCGACAGAGGTACCACCTTTACTGCGGACCTAACTCTGTCGATTCGGAGATACAGCCAGACAAGACACCGCCGGACCACCGCCTACGGCCCACAGACCAATGACCTTATTGATCGTCTAAACAAGACCATCGCCGACCTGCTGGCCATGTGCGTCGACGTAGAACAGAAGACCTGGGTCGCCATTCTTCCGCATGTGGTCTTCGCACACAACACGGCCGTGCAAGAAACGACGCAAACGACGCCATACAAGTTGGTCTACGGAAGGAACCCCACAACGACGCTGGACGCAATGCTTCCCAACATTACCGACGAAGAAAACCACGGCTTCGCCGTCTACCTTCAGCGAGCCGAGGAAGCTAGACAACTCGCCCGTCTGCGCATCAAGAGCCACCAAACTAAGGACAGCCGTCATTACAATCTTCTACGACGTCACATAGAATACCAGCCTGGTGACCGTGTATGGGTCTGGACTGGAACTATGCGCCGACGGGGACTCAGCCAAAATCTTCTTCGATGATACATGTGACCGTACTGGGCAATTTGACGTCACGACGCATTCGACTACGAGGTTGTCCCAGATGGTGTTACGAATTCTCAGAGGCGGCGCGCGACATGTCGTCGTCCATGTGGTGCGCTTGAAGCCATTTTGTACTCGCTAGCGAGCTGTAGCACTGTACTTTTGCTTGATTATTGTCTCGCATTTATACATGCCCTTTTTTCGCCCTTCCATGTTATTTGACAAGCATCGGGACGATGCTTTTTCAGAGGGGGGGTAGTAACACACGTGCTCCTTTCTTTCTATTTTCATGTTACCGCCCCATTACAATGTAACTTCTGCCTTGTGCAAACCGCGCCCGAATGACCGGGAACTATCTGATAATCTGAGAACCTTCCGATGAGATTGCGTGCATAGCGCGAACATTAGAGTGTGTTCTAGAACTTACGCGGCCGCTAGCGATAAAGCTGGAATCTGCGATGATGCATGTGTAAAAGCCGACGCGCTTGACCACTTGTCAGTGTTTATAGACGGTCGACGCTGTGTTCACCGATATCAGAGTACAGCGCGCATGGCTTGCTGTAGTTTTAGTGTCCATTTCCCGGCCACAAGTTCGGCCAAATAAAGTTTCATTTTGGACGCGCAGGCTGCTGTCTTTGTCAAGGTCACGAACACGTGACAATATATACATACATATCCCATAAAATGCACGGGGGGAATGACCACCGCTGTAGATCTGTCGGTAGAGCATCGGATGCGTTATTCGAATGTTGCAGGTTCGGTCCCTGACAGCGGCAAGTTGTCTTTTTGTCCACCTTTCTTCCACCATATTTACATTACAATTACCTAATCCAAATGAGCTAGCTTTGCATGATACAAATATTGTGGCCGGGACCATACTTCGCGACACAGAGGTCCGAGGTAGGCATCGCCTTGAACCGATTCAAAGCGCTATCTTGAAGCGGTCCCCATTCCAATGCATTCTGCTATCCTAGCAAGGCGCGAATAGGGGTGGTTGCCCGCTAAAGGTTGGGCAGGAAGCAACCGATATGATTAGCCATGCCGATGAAGTGCCTAACACCAGCAACGTCATTGGGTGGCTCTAAGTTGCGTAGGTCTTCGAGTTTACTGGGGCTCGGCGAGACTGTTGGCGTCCACAACCACACACAGATACTCTACTCTGTGTTGACCGAAGCACCACTTCCAGTTGTTGAGTTTTACTCGGGCTTTCCTCAGACGTTCCAGAACCTTCACAAGTCGTTTGCCATGCTCTTCATGGTCTTTTACAAAAACCAGGATGTCGGTTATCATGTTGACGACCTTCAGTTGCCCCGGAGCATGGTGGCCACCATTCGCTCTCTATAATTGTGTACAAACCCGACGCTGCGCTTGCCGGGTACCTGACCCAGTTCTGACCCCATATACGATGCAACATGTAGAGGATCGCTAGGCGCGTTTATACAAGTGACTCAGCATCGTGCTGACAGAACGAATTCCCACAGCTTTATTCGACTACAGAACGCATGGCGCGTAGCGCCCCTACAGTTTGCATTTCGCCCTGATCAAAATGTATCCACCATTGCCGAAAGTAGCTTCGGGCATCCAATAGAAGAGGCGAATATAACCGCTGGGCAGTTCCCAGCAGCGTCCCCTGCGGCATAAGGTCATTGTGGTTGTCCTTGACCCCACGCTTCTTTCCGCTGCCCGCTTGCCCGCTGTAGTGGTTTTTGGGTCCCCAGATACAACAACCAAGTCAGGGACAAGAAAACATTCATAGACAACACGAGTTAACAAATACACACACTCTCAACGGCCAAACAATACACTTCCTACAACCCTAATCTTCCCCTAGTGTCTCACACGTGCGCTCCAGCGAATAACCAGCACGTCCTCAATGTGTAACTCGCAGTGAGTGAAGAAGTCGTGGGACATAACTCACACTACCCGACAGGGTAGGCGATGCACGCTTGCAGCAGGGACGACGCAGTGACTCGGTCGCGAGTCCACGAGCGACCCGGCGCTGCCCCAGGAATGCATCGAAAGGCGATGCGCCCGGCGTAGCCCCAGGCCATGCCTTCAGCAGCTGGTTGTGCCAGATCCGAGCCGACTCAGCACCATGGTCACGGCTTCGGTAGCTGATTGATCTCGGACACACCATCTGACATGGGATCGGCTGCTACCCCTGGCCCGCACGCGGGAACAGCCCGCAACGCCCGCACCGGAATACGCGTTCGCCGCAAGGAAAGCCGAGATGCCCCGGCTGGTCATAGGCACCAGCTCGGTCCGTTTGGTCCCTCAGGCCGAACGTCTGCGCGCTCCTCGGTTCGCCGACCACGCTGGCAGCTCGTCGGCGTTCTGAACCTCACGACTTCACGTTCGTCACTATCTTGTTTTGTTTTGTTTTGTTTTGTTTTTCCTTCTCTATGGCACGTACCCACTCTGGAGGATGGGCCAAGAATGCGAAGTTGAAAATCTAAAAGGTTATTCGAAGAATATGGTATATGATTAAAAAATAATAATAAAAAACAAAGAAAAGAAATGGCAATAATGAGTAATACATCAAATTAAGACTTCAAAAGTTATGCTATTGAGCTCGTATTCCATACTGCCGTATTATCCCGCGCACACCCTCTTCTTCAGTTCTGCTTTCGCTTTTGGCTGTGGGTAACACTTACTACACCCACCTACTTAGCTAATAACCCTCTTAGCACACATACAAGTTGAAAACAAGGGACGACCTGTTGGAGACTAATAATGCTTATATACGTTACATACGCAATTTAAAGCACCAGAACAATGACGGAAGAATAAGAATCTCCGTTTGAGATGGGAGATAGCGAATTCTATCATGCTGTCCGGGGCACTGTGTCACAGGTTGATCCATACCGCGTTTGTTATTGAGCTGTGTAACTGAGCGAGTGAAAGTAGGCTGCACATAACGCCCCTGTACGTAAGAGAGGAGCGCAGAGGCGCACCAACAGGGGGTGCTGTGCCGATGTGAAACAGAGCGTGCCAGTCGCGTGGAGAGCGCCCTGTTTGTTTCGGTCCCAGGATTTTGGTAAATTCCCAATGGAGGTATAGTACTTTTCAATGTGCTGCAATTTGCTTTGATAGCAAAGTCACGGCCGTCGGACACGATGCATTTGATCACACACGAATTGGCGTGCAGCAATGCGAAAGGTGACTTGGGCGTGTATCTTATCTGTCGAGGGAAGTGCGACAACGAAGAAGGTCGTGGTAGCGACTTCTCTGCCGCTATTTTCTGGGGCCACCAGTGCCAGGTAAGCAAGACGAGACGAATTTACCGATCATAGCGGATCTTACTTATGGTTGGTGGTGGCTCAACTGGTGTTCCAAGAGCAGAAAATCCTTATCATTGGATTTTCTGCTCCGAAATAAGATGCTTCATGCCCCGAGCATAAGTCTTCGCATCTAAAAAAAATCACAGCATATCCACACGGTGAATGATGATGAGTGGGCGAACTCCGGAGGTGCATCGGTAAACCGTGAATCTTCGTCCAGTACGTCATCAAAGACGTGAAAAACACTGTGTGTGTATATACAAGAAATTTTATTTATTCGTAAATGGTAGCTAGACGTGGCTTCCGGTCCCCCCTTCATTATAACGGATTTATGGTCGGTGAAGTGGAGGGATAGGAGTTCTTATATGGCTCCGTAGAGGATTCCGTAGAGGGGAGAGAGGAGGGGGGTGAGCGTAGAAGAGGAAGGAGAGGACGCGCATGCGCTGTGGGGATGTGGAACGCGGACGCCGCTCCGTAGAGTAGAGGATTCCTAGAGGAGAGAAAGTGGGTGAGCGTAGGAGAGGAGAGAGAGGGGACGCGCGCGCCGCTCCGTACAGTAGAGGATTGCTAGAGGAGAGAAAGGAGGTGAGAGGAGAGAGAGGGGGGAGGGGACGCGCATGCGCTGTGGGGTTGTGGGACGCGGGAAGGAGGGATGGACTAAGCCCCCCGCAAGCACATCCAAGCAAGATCAAGGAATGGAGTCAACCTGGGCGACAGACACCACCTGCCTAGCCATTGCTAAGCTGCCATGGCTCCAGCCACTATAGTGGTGGTTGACGGCCTTATTGTACTACAGTGTTCTGCTTGACATAGATGGCCTCACCGCCCGCGGGACGCTCTGCTTCTTCGGTGCACACGATGGGAACTAGAGGTGGTCTGGAACGCGCTTATTCTTCATGGTCATCAGCGTCATCGTCATCACGTTGGCTGTTCGGTAGATACTCACGGTTACGCCTGACGCGGGACAAGGTTAGACTACGAGGAGCTTCGCCCCTAAAAAAACTTCCCCATCTCCCGCTAAAGGGAACCATGTGTGGATGCGAAGCAGCGGGGGAGATAATTAGCATGAGCGGGAGGAACGTCACCGCTCTCATTTCACGGCAGCGGTCCGGGCGCTCATCGCGGCGCGTAGGAGAGAGAGGGGGGGGGATGCGCATGCGCTGTGGTGGTGTGGGACGCGGGACGCGGGAAGGAGGGACGGACTAAGCCCCCTCCAAACACATGCAAGCAAGATCAAGGAATGGGGTCAACCTGGGCGACAGACACCACCTGCCTAGCTCTGTGCTCTCGGCCATGACTCTGATGACTGTGGTAGTGGTTGACGGCCTTCATATTAACTACAGTGTTCTGGTTCGCATAATGGGTGCATTCCTACTTCATGAAAGTGGCCGGACGCGGGACGCGGGAGGGACGGACATAGCCCCGAGCATAAGATGCTTCGCATCTAAAAGCAGTACTCACATTTTGCCTAATTCTAACAGTGAATGTTTTGATGGGAGACAACTTGGCTGTGGTAACTCGGCGCAGCAATGTCCAGTGGGGCAGGGACAGGGTAGTGCGGAGAGCGGAGCGGGTGCAAGGGCAGGTGGGAAGAGTCAAGACGTGGGTGAAAGCACGCGCCGAGTTAATGTTGGCCGATGTCGAGGAGAGGAGAGAACACGTGGCGGAGCATTAGCGGATGGACTCACGGCCGTGCGCCCTGGCTTTTTTTAGGGGCTAAGTTCCTTAGGCGCTCACTAATGTCCGTTGTCGTCGAGGCTCGCCGTAGTTCCTTAGTCGAAGCGCAGGTGCGAAACATCTGTGCGCAATACCGTTTACACAGCGTACACAGCGCGCATATGGCTTAAAAATAGACCGTACTCTGTCTGTGCATCTGTCCGTCCGTCAGTCCGTGCGTGCGTCCGTCTATCCGTCCGGGCATCTGTCCGTCCGTCCGTCCGTGCATCTGTCCGTGCGTTCATCCGTCCGTGCATCTGTGCATGCGTCCGTCCATCCATGGACGGACGGACAGATGGATGGACGGACGGACGGACAGATGGATTTTGTAGACATTCATTATATCGTTTGTCATTTCCGTGAATGGAGCTTCACCCCATCATCAGCATTCACTTCGTTGATCTGCAGCAATATTTTTTTCTGAACAGTCAAACCCCTGGAACGCGTATACCCGCGCCAGCGCTCCGAATGCACCTCTCTGCGTTGTACTTCTTGGATGTAGGCGCTAGAAGACGAGGACGAAGGGAAGAAGGACACACACACTGGCGCTACTGACAACAAATAAAGTTTATTTCTATTCCCAGGCCAACAGTTATACCTGTTTTTTGCACACGACAATCACGTGGCTACTTGCGGAAAACATTGAAACCTTGAACAACATGAAAAAAATGAAAAAGCAACAATACAATCAACAACATGATGTGGCTGGAACCTCGATACTACAGAAAATTTAACGCTTCTGGATAGCCGGTAGCAAGACGGCTATGCGCAAGTAGTCTAATTCCTTTTTACTCAGGGACAACGACGTTTTGCTGACACAAGTTTCGCCGAAATAGTCAATCTGCTCAGCTTCGATTACTAATCTAGTGATTTCAGACTTGCTCTTGCCAACTATAACCGTCTTGTCAAAATTGGGTTGGCACGTGCATTTAAGGCAATGTAGCGCCAAAAACCCATCAGGCGGCGATTTGCCCACTTTGTTACTGTGCTCTCTGAGCCTATCATTGATGCAGCGGCCGGTCTGCCCTATGTAAACTCGGCCACATGACAAAGGAATCCGGTAAATGACACACGTTCTACAGGGAATAAACGGTTTAGTGTGCTTCTTCGGGCATACAACACTAATCTTCTTATCGGGATTAGTTTTCTTGCACAAGTTACCCAATTTTAATGGCGCAGAAAACAGAACACGAGTGTTAGATGTGCCTGCAATTTTCTTAAGGTTATGGGAAACTTGATGAATGTAAGGAACCACCGCTACATTTTCTTTGTTAGGGGCGGATGAACCTACGGTGGTGGACCTATCTTGCGTACCTTTAGCCCGGCGAAGTAAGCCTTCTGCTACGGAAATGATCAGATGGGAGGGGTAGCCGGCTGTTTGTAGCCTTGACACTTGATGTTTGAAACTTGCGTCAACCAAATGAGAACATGATTTGATGAGCGCATTGTTTAGGCACATTTTGGCAATGCCTCTTTTAATGAGCTTAGAGTGGCTCGAGTTGAAACTAAGTAACGCCTTCTTAGCCCTGGGCTCATATGACCAGCAGGTGTGATTATCTCTAAAAACAAACTTCAAGTCGAGGAATCTAATAGTTCCATCTACTGGCAACTCGACAGTCATGACAAGGGGACTAAGACAACTGCGTAAAATACATACAATGTCATCACACTGATCATGGAACCTATCCAATGTACTGTTAAAAAACACCATAAAATCGTCAACAAACCTAAAAATGGTTATACCTTTAGTAGGTTGGCCTAGTGTCAGAGACAGACGCCGGTCAATTTTCGCTAAAAATAAATCACTTAAAATTGGCGCTAGGCAAGAGCCGATGCAGACTCTTTTTTTCTGAAGAAAAGGAGTCTCATTTCTTAAAATGAATGTAGAAGATAAATAAAACCCTAGTAGTTCCAAAAAAGCACCTACAGAAACACCGGCTTCACAGGAAAATTTAACAGGCCCCAATTCGTCTATACATTCTTCAACACACTTCAGAAGCTCGTTATGCGGCAGGGAATAATAGAGGTCTTTAATATCAGCAGAGAAGGCCATAAGACCTTCATTAGCGTGAGCATTCACGAAATCTAAAACCTGGTTAGAGTTCTTTATAAGAAAGGGATCGCGAATCTCAAGTAATCTGAGTTTTTCTAGCAGAAACGTCGCAATCTGTTTTTGCCATGTGCCTTTTTCAGAGATGATGACCCTGAAGGGAATGTCAGATTTGTGCGTTTTTGCACTGAAGAAAACATCCAACGCCAATCTCTCGCTTCTTTCGACGCCTTTCCGTAATTTGTCAAGTCCTAGGTTTTTGCACATTTCTACTGCTTTGGCTTTTACTTTACGTAAGGCAACGTCTTTGTGCTCGTTAAAAACTTCAGAAACAGCTTTGGTTGCTTTGATATTAAAACAGTTGCGAGAAAAGACAGCAAAGCCTCCCTCTTTGTCAGCGGGAATGACACAAAGAGAGTGACGTTCAAGGTAGGAACATACGTTTTTTACAGGCAGTCTGGAAGCTGTTGGTTTGCAGCGCAGCAAAACATCGACGCCCTCGGAGTTAATCCTCAATTCGTCCTCGGTGGGAGCACGCCGAGACACTTGGCGCACCACAAAAAGCAGCTCGGCGTTTGTCCTTGAGGTCTCAACACCAAACTTGGGGCCAAGGTCAAGAACTTGACGCACGTCCTCAGGAAGGCTCAGACCCTCGGGGTTGCAAACATCGCTGTTAACTTTTTTCCGGACCACTGCGGCGCGTCCTCGAATTGTCGTGTGCAAAAAACAGGTATAACTGTTGGCCTGGGAATAGAAATAAACTTTATTTGTTGTCAGTAGCGCCAGTGTGTGTGTCCTTCTTCCCTTCGTCCTCGTCTTCTAGCGCCTACATCCAAGAAGTATGACAGACCAACAAGCCCGCATCGCCACCCTCGTCAATCTCTGCGTTGGTCTCGGCGAACGGTACCCGTCGTGACGCGTCGAGGGGGGGAAGGGTCAAGCAATAGCGAGTTTTAGTACTGTGTACGTAGCGTCCGTAACGGCGTTGCGTATGTAAGAACGCTGCGTTTCGCATAGAGCGCGTGCGCACAATGCCTGCTCATGCGCACTATGCGAAACGTAGCCTTCTTACGCAGGCAACGCTGTTACGGACGCTATGTACGCAATACTAAAACTCGCTAATGACTGAAATTTTCGCATAATTCACCACGCGTACGGGGGGTGTCCACCAATCAATGCTCACGACATCTCCGACCGCTGCGGCTAATGGCCGTTGCTCCCAAGGCGCCACTGAATTCTGGGCACTACAGTCGACGCACTACACTGTAAGCAAAAACTATCCGAGATTGGGGTTTTTGCGGCTCATGACCTTTGAAAACTCCCTCGCGTTTAAAATTACTACCTCACGTTGGAGTAACTGGGAAATACGAAAGTCTTCATTTGGGCGAACTTCTGCGCCGAAGATGAAAGCTCAATATACAAGCAATACACGCTGCGCACTGGTCGCGGCGTGAATAGTCGTCGGCCTTTCAAGTAATCTGCCAAGCCGTAAAGCGCATAGGCATTTATCCATGTGCCATCGAAGATCCCGGGGTTATTGCTAGCAGTTGCGTATGTTGGACGATTAACTCTAGTCTTAACGTTGTGCTCATAATCTCATCCGAAAGTGCTAAAATAATCTGGACGGTTCCCTGTCAATCTGGTGCGGTTTGTAGAAGGCATTAGTCACACGTGAAATAGGGCGGTAACCTATTAAAAAAAAGGAGCGCGTGTGGCATTACCCCTTTCCTCAAATAGCATTGTACCGATGCGCCAAAGAGAACATGGCGGGGAGAACTGGATACACGAAAAAACATGGCTGATGCCTTTGTCATAGGAATCGGTATAACACGAAAGTGAGACGTCTCTTCGCATAGGTAGTTGAGCGTTTACTGTGAATTGTTTCGCCCCAAGAGCGAAGGAATGAATGCTACCGCAACAAATTGTCATGTCACGCGAAGAACGGCATGCAGCTCGAAACTTTAGCGCGCACCCTTAAATAGAAAGGACTCACGAAATAAGCATATACAGGACGAGCGCGGACAAACAATTGTCAGAGTTTGACACTTCAAGCGCACTGCTGAAACACAAAGACGCACGAATCGAACGCACAAGTATACACAGGACGAGCGCGAACAACTGTCACAATAGTTACTTCGTGTGTGAGCAGCGCGCTCCTTTTGTAAACGCGGCCGCTGTGGCGAGCGAAGTGACTTCGTGCACTCTTTAACCACTGCAACTTCAAAGCAAACTTGCGGTGGAAGCGCAAGACGTGCACACCGCCTCAACGCCCCAATCACGAAATAAGCAAACGCGCAAGAGCGACCACGCCTTGTGGAGGCGCGCGCATCGGAACGAAAGGGACGACGACCTTTAGAGTGCGCCCTCCGCGCCACCTTCGCGTCACCTCGCTAGTGATGATGAAAACGCGCTGAAGTCGTCAGCTCTGAGGTACCGCTAACGGTATATGGTGTATATTGTCACGTGGTCGTGACGTCGGCGAAGGCAACAGTCGGCGTTTCAAAGAAGAAACTCTTTATTTGGCCGAACTTGTGGCCGTGAAACGTAAAGTGAGATTAGAGCAATGCACTGGCACACATAGCGGCAAACGGAGCGTCGGCCGTCGATCAACTGATCATCGTTGGGACGCACCGTCTTTTATACAGCGCGCGTCGAACTTTCTAGCCTTATCACTGCTGGTCGTGCAGGCTCTAGAATAAGCTGGTCGGTTCGCGTCCGGCGTGTAATCTTAAGAAGGGGTCAACTATTATCGCGAAGCTTTTCGAACAATAAGGCGTGATCTACGCCGAGCGTTACTGACAGTCTTTGTGGGCAAAAAACCGAATAAAGCAAGCGCGAAAATAAGAAACGCGCGTGGGAATATGTATAGCTCGCCGTTAGTAAGTGCAACACCGTACGTTCGGTGGCCGAGTGGTTTCGCACCGCGCGCTGCGGAGCGAGTGGTCGTAGGTTCGACGCCCGGCGACGGAAATTTTTGTTCTAGTTTTTCTTTGCTAACTGTTCGTTTATATTTTTCAACTTCATATCCGTGACGGAAATAATTCAGTGGAGCCCTGGTGGACCCCGGAATAAAACGCTTTCTTGTTAACAGGAACAATAATCAAGAAAGAAAAAAAAATCCTCGACGATTACCATACAGCCTAATGCGAATTCTGGGCGCAGCTATTAATACGTTTTGATTCTGCGATATACTGAACAAATGTGCATGCATCAAGGCGACGCGGCACCGCAGAAGCAAGAGTTTAGACTGCTCGCTGTTGGGGTGAACGTAACGTGGTGAACCTGGCGTAGTGATAAACACATCGCAAGGAACGATGCGGGGACACAGGAAGGGAACACGCGCAGCGCTGACTTACATATTGGTTGTAACTTGGTTGACTTACAACTTGGTTGTAAGTCAGCGCTCTGTGTGTTCCCTTCCGCGTTTCCATCGTTTCTTGCGCTGTGTTTTTCACTATACTTCAACGAGGCCAAGTTCGCTCAATTGTGAACCTGGCGTCTCCAACTTCCGCCGCCGCTGGCAGACGCGGCCGCTGCACCGCACTATAAAGGACCCTCAAGGGTGCGCTAGAGCACTCCACACACAAAGTGTCCCTTCGACCAACGCACGTCTTCTTCTCCCAAGCCTCGCAGGTCAACCCACTTTCTCGTTCCCGTAAGCGAAAGGCATGCGTTGCGCTGTAAATTGAAGCGCGAGCGCGCACGAGGAAATGCAGGTGCTAAATGCGGAGACGCCTAAATGCGGAGACGGGAGACACCTAAATGCGGAGACGCCGTTTTATTGAGTAAGGCGAGCTGTGCAGCCTTTTCAAAAGGTAAGACATGTTTCTGATCCACGCGAACTCTCTGGCAATGCATCTATACTCTATCTCAGAAGTACCTTGCAGCACTGCGGAAGCTGCAGGGCTTGTTAGCCAATAGGAAAGGCGAACGCTCCTCAAGACGTGTTCATCCGCGTCGCGTCGTCTGCTCGTCGTCTCTTTGGCGTCGGCTCGCCTACCTTGTCGATACTTACCCCCTCCAATTAGTACAAAATGCAAAAACCTCTGCGGGAACGCCACCTCGTTGTTTCTTTATGTTCAGAAACCCACTTGTGCAGGGCGTGTTCGCTGGCGTTTGTGAGGAACGCGGTTCTTTTCATAACCGCGTTCATACTGGCGTTTTCACCGAGTTCTTTTTTGTCAGCGCGGTCGACGCCCTTTCAGCAGCTATCGCGTACCATTCTTGAGTGGAACAGCAAATGATTGGCACAGAAAACAACATAGACATTCAGGGTGTTTCGCATCGTCAACGCATCACTGACGCTAATGTTGTGGCGACATCTGCTCAGTTAACATCAAACCACTTTTACGGCTTGGCATCGCCTCAGTAGTCCTAGCAGCACCAAAAAAAACGAGCGATATAAATAATAGCGAAAGAAGATACCTGATTATTTGCCCTCAGCGTTAGATTAGACTAAGCGATGAGAGATTATGCCACTTATTTCTTGCTGTCCGGGCAGAGAGCCAGCAAAAAGCACCAATTCCGTTGGAAGCGGGTGGTCTGGGGTGTATGGGGGCTGCCATGTTGCTGTACGTCACCGAGGTTAGGGTGGTTATTACGGCTACCAGCCGGTAATGTCTTCATTATTTCAGAAATTTCGAAGTGCATGCGTGAAGGGCCTAACGTGCCACGTAGCGCCGTAACGCGTCATGCGAGAAGCACAGCTAAAGCACTTGCACCTCGGTTATAATGAGAGTTAAGCCCGGGACTATATTATGTGCTGCGCAAGGACACTGCCTGTTTACTCCTCGTAGCTTCGGCAGTGCTGCAAGGTAATTGTGAGATGGAGTATAGATCTTGTTTATCAATGGAAAACAAGGATCTATCAGGCGTACACGTTGGAACGAGGATAAAGTTAAAACCCTGCTTCCGTTTTTAGGGGCGAAGCTCCTTAAGGTCGAGGCTGGTCCATCACTGCGCCGGTGTCACACGGCGTAGCCATGGTAGTGCGATGACGATGACGCTGCCATCAGGGCACAGCACATGCAAGATAACCATTATACGCCATGACGATGACGCTGATGACGATGAACAATAAGCGCGTTCCAGAGCACATTTTCTTTTAGGGGCGAAGCTCCTTAAGGTTGAGGCTTGTACATCACTCCCCCCGGTGCAGCCACGCTAGGACTCGCCGCTCCCGCTAGGGGCGCAGCTGTGCTCTCATTTGATCTGCATGGCGCCCACTGCATGGCTCTGCGGCGCTCGCTCCACTCTCCAGGCGCGCTTGCTCCACTCTCGGCTATCGGCGTGCTTCCTCTATTTTAAAGAGGATAGTCTTTCTTGGGATACCTAAACGGAGAAATTTTGGTCTGTCTGTCAGTCTGTCTATCTGTCTGTCTGTTTCCTCTGTTTGTCTGGCACGTCGCACGATTCAGCTAGCTGGCCAAAGTTTAACCCCCCTGCCTTACGACCTCCAATCTTGAACGAAGGGCAAGTGTTCATACGGGTGAGCGTGGGCAATTAAAAATCAAATATTACGCATACCTGAGGCACAACATCAATACCTTAGTACTATTCACAGTGTTCCTTTAAAACAAAATCTATAGATACGTAATTATAAAGATCCTAGTGTTTACTACGCGGCGCTGGAAATGCGCCGCTGTGAACAAAACAAGTCTCCGCCCTGTGATTTAACTTTGACGGCGTGGTGCTGCCACCTGGCAGCAGCATAGTTCAACACAAGCCGATGTTCCCCGGTAGCGCTGTAGATGGCGTCCTCTTCTGTTTTATCAATGCCAGCCAGATGCGGCTGATTCATCGTAGAAGAGCGCTGTCTCAGGCAAGGCAAAACATATATGGCCGCTTGATGAAATACGACCCACTCTACAAGACATGATCAGAGAACGCAGAGAAAAGACCGACGACCAAATTTCAGCGGAGAAACGCCGGCATCCGTCTAAGCGTGCCCGGAAAACGTCCGAAAAACGAGCCCAGTCGCTAGCCCAGCTATTAAATTGTGGTACTCATGCCGCTCATGCAGTGCAGTCGACACAAGACTATCGTCTTTCGACGAGATTTGCAGCGAAGCACGCAGATACGCGGCCAATTTTTCGACGGTCGTCACTCAGTGCGCTTCGATACTGCTACTACTGCTATGAACAACGAAGCAGACAAGGCGGCGTTGTAGCGGAGGGCTCGCAAAGCGGCTGCAGCGCGGGCTCTCAAGTTGTGCGAGAGAGAAGTAGGGCGCCGGCGATGCAGACAAGCGGATCCAAATTTGCGGGCTCGTGAAGCTGCAGCGGCACGGCAGCGCCGGCAAGCCGACTCGGAGTTGAGGGCTCGCGAAGCTGCAGCGGCTCCGCAGCATCGGCAAGCTGATCCAGAGGCGGCGAGGGCTCGCGCAGCTGCAGCGGCACGGCAACGCCGGCAAGCCGATCCAGAGGTGGCGAGGGCTCGCGTCACGACGTGTTACGTCTTTGCATGATCGAGTGGGCAATGTACGGGGGGATTCATGGTTACCCGAATGATCCCCCCGCAGCTTCGCCCACTCATCATCATTCACTTCGTGGATATGCTGTGATTTTTTTCGCTATTTTTTCGCTTACAAGGGATGTTCAAATGAAAAGGTACGAACGACGCTGTGGCTATAAATGAAGACGTTATTCAAAGTGTACACAATGTGCCTGATGACAACGATCCCTGTGATGAACAAACCGAAGGACTTTGTTCCCATAATTGCTGTGGACGTCAAGAGACCCAGTCCTTCATAGCGTCTTTGGGTTGGTGGTCCGAGTTGAGGCGCTTCCCTTTCAGATGTTTTTTTCGGGGACCAGACACATGGAAATCACAGGCGATGTATGACCTTCCGATGCCAGAAATCGGGTAACGCGTCGCTACTCCTTAACCGTCACTCTTTGCAATGTGAACGCCTTTCTGTCCTCAAACGCACTGCTGCCTCAATTAGACAACGCTCTATAGGAGAGCCTGTGCTCCCCTCCTGCGCATGCGAGCACCCCCCGCATGCTCCGATTCACGGCAAAGAGTTCAATCACATCCTTAGATGCGTCGCTACATTCTTCCACAGCGGCATAGGCATCTATGTTAATTGTCATGTCGTTATGAAGTTTCGTTCCTTTTCAGTTGAATATTCCCTGTATATTCATATTAATCGGTATTCTTCGCCACAGAATGAATTCATTACGTCGGTTGACTATCTCAATAATAAGCAAAAAGCCACGAGTTGAAGGTGTCGCGATAGTATACGTGTTTCGCGAGAGTAAAATGCACTGATCTTTAAAGCAGTGCTTCTTGAATGATGTACGTCTGTTAGTATAGGATATCGCTTACCATATTCTGTGTAATCTAAATACGAATGACAAGACAGTGCATTCGGGCTTAAATCCGCTACGCGTCACCATGTAGGTTTGATTTATGAATAGGGGTGAACTGTAAAATCCATGTAGATGCAAGTTACGGAACCCCGGCTGGGTAATCAATAATTCGGATTTCCCACAACCGGGTACTTTATAATCACATCGTAGTTTTGGCAAGTTATAACTGAGAATTACCTATTACTAGGTTTTATAATAGCTTACATAATAGTCAATAATGGGGCGAACAGAAGGAAGTGCAAAACTTTCGCGGGAGTGTCTTTTATTATTTTGCCGAGTGTCTCCCATCTCTGTTCTTTACAGCAAATTTTCCATTCGGTGGTTTTTATTTAACGCAACAAATTTTAACTGTAGGCCGACGAACAGTGCGGATGACCCGGACGCTGTTTTCTTCAGCTGCTCACAAACACTTTCTATAATGCCTTATCTAAGTAAACTACATAATTTATAAATTCATTCATTACTCTTTACTGCTCAATCAGCGCATTTATTTGAAACAAAAAGGTATGCCATTTCCACCATAAGCCAAGGAGCGGCCAAAATTTTTGAAAACAAGCTTTCGGAAGCCCTAAAAATGAACCAAGGACAAGCGAGGGGACACAGACAGCGCTGTCAATGTTTTGTGAAGTACAAGTAGCCCAAACCATCAAGCTAATAAGCTTTTTTAAACGTTATTTTGAAATTACACCAGCATGCGCAGGTCAGGAAACTAACCACATCTACCTGCTACGGTGAAAAAGTGGTTGTAGTGCTCGACTGCAGACCCGACTGTCGTGGGATTCTATCCCGCCCTGGGCACCCGCATTTTCGGTGATGGTAAAGTTCTTCAGGCCTGCCGACCTAAATTTGGGTGCATATTAAAAACCAGGTGGATAAAATTTCTTAGGCTTCTTACAACGGCGTCCCTCATGATCATATGCTGGTTTTGGGACGCTATACCCCGAAAGTTATTAGGGTAACCACATCCTGCTGTCCTAACCCGCGGGCAATGCTTGTATTGTAGAGAAAATGACTAAACAATAAAAGTATGCAAGCACCGAAAAGTTCATTACAGTTTACTTTCGGAGTCCAGGGGTGGTTCAAAAAACAAACCATGGAGTTCATGTTTCGCTGAGTGCGCTTCTATATAGGAGCCTATTTTATATGCACACGAAAACAAGAAACTCGACAGAAATGCGTAAGTATACGATTTTACCTGAAGTGCCGTAATTTGCCGGTGATTTACATTTGAATAGAAATCGCCTGGACAACGAGATTACCACGCTGTGATGGTTCGGGAGCCCCATGCGGCTGTCACGCTCAAGCCGAATTACGTACACGCGTCCAACACTTTTAAATAGTTAGGTACTGATAGATCTGTCTAGCTTCACCTTTCCAATTACGACAAATAATCGACGCTGCGACAAGGCGTCCCACTAAAGGAATTTCAATATTAGAGTGGGAGGCCTGTCTGCGCTCCGAGGTATATTTTCATGTACCGAAACTGCACCACCTGACGATGCTTGTGCTATAGTTCCCACTCGTACTCGGAAAACTGAGGCTTAGTGCATGTAGAATATTTACGCTGGGCACATTGGCGGATCCCCTGAGTTCTGTGTGCGTGATAGATGAAATCTGTAGTTCGCGTCGTTCTGTCAAGAAAACTTGAATGATTCGCTTCTCTTGCCTCTCTCCGTCGACTCAAGGAAAATATTCTGCTACGTCCAGACACAACAGAGTCATTTGTCACTAGGGTGTAATGAAAACAAGAAATGCTCACATGCGACGGAAGCTTTATTTGTTCACCACCGGCGTATAATTGTTGTTTCTTTCAGTAGAGCGCTATACATTTCTGTGCTTATACTGTAAAACTGCGTTGGATCGCTGTTTATTCTAGCAATACTTTGCTAGAACTTCTACTTCTTTGGAATTTACATTACAACTACTGCTAATAACATCCCGTGTACTTTCCTTGGCATCATTGTCTGTTAGTTGTGATTAATCGCGTTAAAGATGGATTTGATAAGCTAATCGTACAGCGACATGATAAAACGAGCAATTCGACCAAAGAAAAGTACAAAAAAAATAGCAGTCACTGAATGTGCAGCAGAGACAACGAATCATGGCAATATGGCGAGGCCGTCCACTTCAGTTGGTGCCTATATTACAGAAGAGAACTGACAAAAACACGAAAGCGGGAAGAAAAAATACATAGCCAACATCACCAAACAACTCAACTAAAGCGGAAGTTTTGAAGGCCCAAGTGAGACAAGCCCTACTACGCGATTGTCGTTAGTCGAATCTATGATACGAGATAACTGAAGTCATTTTCAAACAGCACAGAAAGCGTGCAACAAAAAAGTATTCAACCAACACAAATGAAACACTTATTAAATAATACAGCACACGCATGAAAGTAAACTTACATTCATAAAAACGGCTTGGCTGATCACAGTGTTTGTCAAAATCAACCGAAGACTACAGTATGGTAGGTTAAGACCAACTTTCTCATTCAATAAAAATTTCCCGCTTTGAAACCCAATCAACTTCTTTTTCTGGAATAAGTTTCTCATGTCTCCAACACTGGCTTTTCGCGCTTCATGAACAAATGAACTTCCTGACACAAACTACGATATGCCAGAGCGTTGCGTCTCACTGCGCGAACATTCATTTTAGCCCTCAGCCAGTCGTGTTAGCACAACGTAAGGGTCAGGTCAGGTGCTCTAGATCAGGCGAAACTAGTGACTGCAGCAGCGTCCGGGCCGTCCTTTTCGCACATTTGCCTGCCACTGTTCACTCGCTGTCAGCCGTCACCCTTAGCCACCCGTCATTACCGGCTTAAACATTTGAAACGCTTCGTGCACAATTTGACACATTACTTGCTTTTGCTGGATTTGTCGACCTGTGGTTAAGAAAGAACAATGGCTATCAGGGTCTTTGAATTTTTTATGTATGTCGTTTTTCTTACATCGTAATTTCGTATTACGGATTGGTTCGTATGGTGAAGGGTAAAAAACCCCGAGGCTTTACTGCGCCGACCAAAGTAAAAATTAAAACACAGAGAAAAAATTTGGCCGCGTATCTGCGTGCTTCGCTGCAAATGTCGTCGAAAGACGATAGTCTAGTGCCGGCCGTACTCCTATGTTTTGCCTTGCCTCAGACAGCGCCTACTCTACGTTCAATTGGCCGCATCTGGCTGGCATTGATAAAATAGAGGCGGCGCTGCGCGAGATATGGTACGCCATCGAAAAACATGAGCTTGTGCTGAAGCAAGGGCCACTGCCAGCGGCTGGACTTTATCGTCGGCAAAGCGCTTTTTCGGGCAAAGCGTCGCAGTTCATGCACAGCTTCGCATTTTCAGCACAGCCTAAAAGACACTAGGGTCTTTAGAATTACGTATCTGTGTATTTTCTAATAAAAGAACGCACGATCTGATACTTACATATTAATGTTGCGCCTCATGTATGCGTATTATTTGCTTTTCGATCGAATATGTTCACAAGTATGAACGCAAACACCAATCCAAGATGGCTGGGCGTTCAGAAATTAGTTAAACTTTGGCCCTGTAGCTAGCTGAATCGGGTGACAGACAGACAGACAGACAGACCAAAATTTTTGCGTTTAAGTATCCCAAGAAAGACTATCGTCTTTAAAAGAGGTTTCGGCTCCCACACGGGAGCCTTGTTGACAAATGAAATGAAATTTCATTCGTGAACAACACAGAGAAAAAGAGGTTTCGGCTCCCACACGGGAGGCTTGTTCACGAATGAAATGAAATTTCATTTGTGAACAAGGCTCCCGTGTGGGAGCCGGAAACCTCTTTTTCTCTGTGTTTTAATTTTTACTTTGGTCGGCGCAGTAAAACCTCGGAGTTTTTTACCCTTCACCAGGTATCATCCCGACCAGACGGGCTTCCGTCAAACTTTGAACTTCATTGGTTTATATATGATATGTTTTCTTTATCGCGCATTAAACATCTTGTAAACAATGTCATGGTCCCAAACACCTCGGCGAGGGTTCATTGGCCTCATCAAGCTTTTCACAAACAGCTTTTAGCTGGTGAACTTGTCCAGAGCCCTTTTTTTTGTGTGGAAAATGAAATTATGTGATTTGATTTCGTTTGAAGATGCATTAAGGATTTGATGAATTGAGCCATCTGCGTAATCAATTTGTCTTCATTTAACTTCATTTTGTAGTATGTGTACTGTTGCACATGATCACTTCGAATAACAAAGGGATCAGCTAGTTCTGAGGTATTCATGTTACAAAGACAGGGCGTACAAAGACGGACACAATAGAGAGAAGTCGCTTCTTTGATCACTTCCATGATCTCTTTCCTGAATGCACCACGATGTTAAACGAACCGTTCGACGCGCCACTTTCCGCGAGCCAAGTCAGAAGTTTAATTGTTTGTGCTCAAAATGAACGTAACCAAGAATTTTTATTTGTACGGTATTTCTAGCCTGATATTTCATTCTACTCGTTCAAAAACAGAGCGTGAATGACTTGAGGAGAAATAATTAACTGCAGTTTAGTTAATAATTATTATTACCGAAAAAACACGCGCGTCAACGAATTATAACAATATTTGGTTGCAATAGAATATTGAATATGTGAGCCGAACGGTATAGCCGAACAATCCATTCTCGGTGAGCCGAACAATCCATTCTCAAAGTGGACTACAAATGGTGCTCTCTTCTTTCTATTAGTGATGCTATATGCCAAAATAACCGCGCCATATATACCTTATTACCGACCCTTGGCCGATTTGAGCACCATGAGGCGCAGAGTTTCTGTGCCAACCACGGGATGCCGCCACGTTCCCGCGCACTCGCTCCCGATCACACTGAAAGCAAGTCGCGCGTTCGAAGAACAAAAGAAAAAAATGCTCAAGGTTTGACGTGCGCGTAACGTAACTTCTTTACCCCATGCGGGCCCTCCCTCCTTAGCTTCCAGCTCGCTCGTCGGCACGAAAGAAAAATGAAATCAGTGACAGCGTGCGACAAACCTTTCTAACTCCGCTCGTACTTCACGGATTCTAAAAATGTTTGCGGGGGGTCGATTCGCGACGTACTAAACTGCTTTAATCAAGTCATTAGATGGCTACTTGGAAAAGTGTTGCAGGATTCCTTTAAAACTAGCGCCTGGTGGATATTTAGCAACATTCTGGACATATTTGAAATGGACATAAAAACAACAGTGCTTCATATGAGACGGTCAAAGGGTTTATTTTATGGAAACGTTGTGCCCGATATATTTACTTGCTCATTTCGGTTCCCTTGTTCCCAATGGTGCAGCGAGGTCTTCGCCTTCTTGTGTTACAAGAGTGTAAAGCTTACCGAGTATTTAATTAACTACATGGAGCGAAATAATACTCCAAAATACCTCAGTGAAGCGTACCTTAATGTGTTATCGTCGTTGCCACATGTAGAAAGCCCAAATTTTCCAACCTGAAAGGGATTAAATGGTTGGCCCTCACCGCATCAACTTTGAGTTCGTTCATGTCGAGGACATTTAAGGCCTAAGTTAAGACTATTATAAACAGCGTAATAAAACATACCGGGAAAGGGGGGGGGGGGTGGAGTTGCAAACACCTCAATATTAGTAATATTTGATTGCTTGTATAAATGAACATTCTTTTGCCTCTTTCAAGAATGCCACATTTCCCTTTTAGAACAATTCTTGAAAAAAAACAGCGTTGTCATGAACTTTGCCGGATTCACACTATTGTCGTCTTCAGCGCCACCTGTTTCGCAAGCTTTAAGGTCGTGGAGTGTTGCCAATGTTGGCTATTTCACAACAAGTTCGCTACCTTACTACACCATCTGGCAATAACAATTTCACGCTGGCTCCACGGTTATATTGTGGCTATTATAAACTTCTGTTATGGCGCATTTGGTATACATTTTATTACTTGCAGAAAATGTGACAAGCAAGCCTTAAAAAAAAACATTGTTTCCAAGCTTTACACTCGCGCTGGCCGTCAGGGGCCGGCGGCGCGACATCAAAAACGAAGCGACGAAATGGTGCGTGTCTGGACAAATGCGTGTCTAGCATGGAGATTTTCCAAATGGTCTCTAGCAGGTTGTCCGCCATCTATGCTGACACTGCTCGCTTCATCCTTATGCTGAAGCACACGGCGGTTTTCTTGTAAATTCGGTGACAAGAAATATTCGCAATATAATGAAGCGGGAATGGTACCATGGTTACTCCGCTAATCAAGTTCGGTCTAAGGCTTCAAAAAAAAAAAAGAAGGACCAGTTTCAAAGTTTAGTCTTCCCACTTATTTGTTTACCCCGAAATTACGCTGGCAAGAGCTCTATTCTAGACAAACTGTATTGAGGTGCGCTGAACTTATAGTGATTTATTCATTTGTTAGAAAATTGCTTGTGGCTTGAAGCCAAGCATATTGTGGCTGTGTGCACCGTACCTCAGAATGTTCCTCACGTGTGTGTCCTGTCTTTTCTATGTGCGGGGTCTTATGTGTTTGCGCTGTTACTTATACCTCGGAAATATGTACCAACTAGGCCCAAATGAAGTTTTATTTAAGTGGAGGAAATATAAAATATTGTTCTTTATTGTTCATTAGCAACAAATTTATTCTTAATACCAATGTTGTTCTATTTGACTAGAAAATTCACGCTAAAATTACCTGGCTTAATTAGTCCGGGCTACATTTAACTACAATTCCGGATACCCACGGGAAAATCATATGGTCGTAGCTAATCCGATGAAATCCATCACCGCACACCAGATCATTTTAAACCAAAGTCAAGTTCCCATTTATTCAGGCCGAGTTCTGTATGTACCGAGTGAACCTAATCAATGAATTGGGATCTATTCCATCTCTGCCGATTTGATACGCTTTGTATAACAGAAGTAACAGTGACTCTTATGTTAATGCCGTATTACTTTCAATGGTGGACTTCAACGTCTGCCAGTATTTGTGCTAACTGCCCAAATTTCTGAAATAATGTTGCTTTAAAGGAGCACTGACACTAAAATTTTGCATCATGTTTTCCCTGTTGCTAGAACTAGCTAACGAACCGTTTATCATGCCTGGAAAGCTCGTTTGCTCGAGCGCGCGATGGTGAAGTATTTGGAGATGGTGTTATAGCGCTCATACGCAGTTTCGGTTTTAGAGAACGCCGAGTGACGCGGGACACAGAGTGGTCTTCGCGTAAACATTGCTGGCTACGTGAGCACACAAGACCATGTGCACATGAGCACGACGCTGACAACTGTTTTCAACGAAGTCTTCTTAATCCCCTCTAAGACGTTCGTAAGTATGCGCGGCCTCCAAAAATTCACTGCCAAAGCAATGACGTCTGCCTTTGTACTTCCCGTGCAAGCCTGTCCCCTCAGTGCGTTGAAGAAGGTCTGCTACAAGAGAGCGCTTGCAAGGAACGTCGCAGCCAATGCAAGCTCGTGGCGCAGGTAGCGATGGGTGGTTTACACAGAAAAAGTTGGCAGATCCCACGTACCATGGGAATCGATGTTATGCGAAGCATGCGGAGACAAGGTGACTGGGTTGTGATTTTATTATTGAGCGAAACGGTAGTAAATGACGTGAAAGATATGTACAAATCTTATACGCGCAGACATATGTTGAACAGTCGCATATGTTTCATAAAACCAGTTGTTTACAGTTGCGTAACGATGCCAACAGAAACATGGGTATCACCTACACCAGAAGCGTCAATCCGATATGCAGCACTTGTGCTTGCGAGGATGATAGCCCTGGATAGTGCTTCGTGGACCAACTACAGTGGACGGCGCTTAAGTATACAAGTGACGTTAACCCGACATGACGCCTGCCTCATAGGAGTACATACGTAATGTTTATAAAAATTAGATAGCAGCACTGCAACCACAATTGAGGTTTCACCAACATTACGCCTGCATAAGGCCTTTTTCCAAAGCAGTTCCGAGACCTGGCCTGGCTCTGTGGTAGAATACTTGATTGCCACGCAGACTGCTTGGGTTCGATTCCTGCTGGGACCCTGATATTTATTATTTGCATTCGTCGGACCAACGCTGCCGAAGTCAGTTTTTCTTAACGCTCTCACTTTTAAATTACTAATGTCTGTCCTCGCCGTTCCTGGGTAGATATAAATTGTCAAACACCTGTGGCGCATACCCGCATACCGCGGCCCGTGGTTTACGGGTATGTGCCACACGTGTCTGCAGGAAAGGGTTTGACGACGTATACGACCGTATTTTCACGTTATTCATGTCACGACCAGCCAGACATTATCGTCAATAACTCTTACCCTCGCATACAAGTTTTGGTATACCCCAGGTTAAAGAGGCGATCAGGAGAGCACCCAGACGTAGGCGGCTAGATAGATAGATAGATAGATAGATACGTAGATAGAAACGCAAAAGTGCTTACAGTACGCAAAGAAATGCTTCGCATTTAAAAACCAAAAGCGCATAACGCGTGCAGTGGCGCGACATGCACATTAAAACTGATTTTGATTATGTCCTAACCACTATTATCCATTGATATTTCGTAGATACTGCGTGTGTGTCCATATAAATCTATCGCACAAGTTAACTCCCATTCAAAATTTTGTGTCCATACTGCTTTAATTTCCTGAATGTTTTCATTGATTTTGTATACACGTGCCTCATAAAACTAGGCAAATGCTTCAAACTGTCATGCGAACATCTTGTTTTTGTTTTTTGCGTCAGTTTTGTGCTTGGTTTACATCAAGGAAATAAAGGTAGCTGGTCCAAACGAAGGCATCAGCATCGGCTATAAATCATGGTATTAAAGCAAAACGGAGCACGAAGACATTTTAATAATACCTACTCTGTATTATGGTTCCAGGTAGAACAACGTTGTTGCTCGACATCAGACAGTTCTTCAGAAATAAAGGAAAAGGCCACAGCTGTTCTACGGACAAAGAATCCAGCCTCCACCCTCCACCCCCTCCCATTTTATGCGCACGTGAATACGGGTATAGGCGAGTAAAACATGAAAGCAAACGTCCCATACAGTGATACCGGAAGCGGTTTTGTTGTCAGCCTATAGCAATGACAGCAGTGCAGTTACAGGTGCGGGCGACAGTCTAGAAGGGACTATTGTGTTGAACGTCGGGAAACTGACGCGCGCACGCTAAAAAAAAAAAGAAAAGCTAATTTTAGGGCAGGAAGTATTTTCAGTACGCCTTATATCCTGAGAGACTTAACTGCAAAGAAAATGGAAAAGAAACAGAGTTCGCCATAATAGTATGCTGCTTAACTCGCTGCAGTAATTAAATGCACACGGCGTTGCCACTGTGGGCTTCATTACTGCACCGGTGTTTACGGAAAGATGACGCACTTTTATTACTCGTTCTGTTCTCCTCCGTGCACGTCAATGCACCCGCTTGTAGCGGTTGGACAGTGCGCCGCTACGCGTGCTATTTTCAAGCCTCGGTCATCAAGGGGGCGCTCGGTTGACGGGCGACGTATCGTACTAGGGAAACAAAGCAACTGACGACAGGCGTGGGTCGTGCAGCAGCACCAATTGCGTCCACGTCGGTGGGCGCCTTCGTAAGCCTCTGTAAAAATAGCAGCCTCCAATGTTTACCTATCTGTCTCGCAACAGCTTTTATCACCGCGCTGTGATGCGTGCGTCGTGAAACGAGGCATTTAAATTAGACGCCAGCGGAATAGGGAAGTAGGATCAGGAAGCCTTTATCGAGCGTGTCAAAAGGAGCCTTCGACACGAAAACACATGGAGGAAGGAATAACTCAGGAGAGGCCCTGACGTCACTCTCTGTGAAGCCGTGGTGAAGCCGGAAGTCGGCCATATTGACTGCGCAGATTCTCCTCTCTTGTTTACATGTGACAAGCGAAGTAGAAGGTGCGTTTCCCTCTTCGGCTCGAAAACCACGTGGGCTGCACGGCGCGCGTGTTGAGGCTATCCGAAACCAACGGAACCGGGACTTAAAAAGGTGGGCGAGCGCGATAACGTTGGCGAAATCATTTCGTCCGAGTAATAACAGCGAGTAAGAGCTCGTCGACAAGGAAGCAAACACAAGAGAACGCCATGCTAGATGCATTGACTACGGCGAGTGTGGTGTCAATGTTTTCACGACATTTATACACGTGCTGTACGGACAACACGATCGGCCGTGCGCCGCCTTCTATGGTTGCATTCCGTTTCCCAAGCGGTGTCCGGCCACCGTGCTCCGCTTCCACGTAAACGCTCACCGGCGTCAGCATTGTGCAACCGCGGTGGTCGACCTTGTGCACGGTGCAGGTGTACGAGTGACACTTGAACGCGGTTGCTGTAACGCCGAGAGCACACTGCTAGGGGCGAGCATAGCAAGCAAAACAGAAAAAGTATTTTAATGAGCACAAGCAAGTTCTTACTGTACACATATCGAACATTAAACTACACATGCGCATGGTGTCCTCATTTCGTCTAGCGGAGTACAAACGTTTCGTCCGTTGTCACAAGCAGGAACACCGCACAACTGTCACTGACCTGCAAGGCGTTCGTCGTGGTTCCGTTTTGTCACGGTGCCTGAACCCGATTTTGCTCAGCACATCGAGTACTTCATCGGCGTCACCCTCTGCACGGCACGTGAATATACGCGATCATTTCACGCACTGTTGAGGCCCCGTGGCTAACAACATGTTTTGTAAACGTTGCTAGGTACAATAACCGCCGGGAGAACACCGCGTAGCTAACAACGCGGCACAAAGCATGGATATCGTCCGCCACGGTTGAGTACGAGACCTACGGAGGCGCACACGCACATGCCGCCGCCTTTGCCACCGCCGCTGCACCAGCTACACTGCACAACACGTAAGCATAGCAACGCCGCCATTGTGCCCAGTAGATATGGCCGCCATGACGTCATTTCCTGCACACTTTTCGCGTAGCGTGCCGGCATGCCCTCTCCTGAGTTATTCCTTCCTCCGTGCGAAACCACAAAGTGGCAGTGGAAACGCTTTTAAATTTTGGAAGACAGACATTTATGACACATTGTTTTTTCTTTGCCTTAAGGTTCTGTAGGGATATCAGGCTATAGAGAAACACTGAGATTTGCAACATTTTTGTTACTGTTACCAGAGCTACGTGTCATTTACTGTTGTTCGCGTTAAACGACCACTCTAACAGTTTTTCATGCATTTGTAAAACATGCAGTCGCGATCAGTAAGAACTGCAACTGTGCCTTCGTTGGGACGTCTTTAAATGTCTAAGCACGCTACCATACCTCTCATCTGATGTGGCACCAGACATACATGTCGTCTCATATCGACAGAAATCCATCCATCCATCCGTCCGTCCGTCCGTATACGCCTGCCTATCTATCTATCTATCTATCTATCTATCTATCTATCTATCTATCTATCTATCTATCTATCTATCTATCTATCTATCTATCTATCTATCTATCTATCTATCTATCTATCTATCTATCTATCTATCTATCTATCTGCCGCATAAGTCTGGGTGCTCTCGTCATTGCCTCCTTAAAATGTTATAGACCAAAATTGATATGGGAGGGTAAGTGGGTTTGATATATATGACGGTCTGGTCATGAGATGTTTAACGTGAAAATCCTGTCGCGTACATCGCCAAAACCCTTTCCTTCACAAAAAAGGGAATAATAAATAAAATATAACCTCTACAAAATGAAGCTTCTCTGGTGTTATGGTTACTCTACTAGTAATTTCCGTCAACCGCTTTAAGGAGAAGCAACGTCAACCTTTGATTTTAGAACTCAGTTCTTGGCACGAAATTACTTTGGCAAGAACTCTTTTCAAGACAAACTCTATGCAGGCGCCGTGAACGTTTCGCAGGATCGAATTCCGGGCACGGCAGCCGCATTTATATGGGGGCGAAACGCAAAGGGCCCGTGTACTTGGATTTAGCTTCACGTTAAAGACCACCAGATGGCAAAATTTTTTGTTGCCCTCAACTACAACACCCCTCATAACCATATATCGCTTTTCGGGATGTGAAACTCGAAGAATTATTATATATTTTAACTTATTCTTTTATATGAATATTTCTGTGGCTTGAAGACTAAGCACGAGGGGAAAAAATACTGTGTTCTTATTTCTATGTCACTGCTTAAATAAAATTATATTCTGCATTCTTCGATATCAAGAGGTCTGTTCGCAAGTTCGATTTCGTTCGATTTCACGAGAAATTTGGCGCTAAAATGAAAGGCATGGCTTCTATTGGCTCCTTTTATCTTTAGTTCTGGCTACGACAACCCTAAAGTCATCGCTAATCTGGAGAAGGCTGTCAGTGCGCTTCACATTATTTTATAGAAGAGCCAATCGTCCATTGCTTTGGGACGAACTCTGTTCGTACTCAGCAAAACTATTTCATAAAATGAGGATAAATTCAATCATTGCATATTTTATACGCTTTTATCAACACAGCTAAACATGTCAATTATGTTAGTATACGTGCTACTTTGAACTAAACATTTCGATGTCCGCGAGTATTTTTGCTAGCACAAAATTTCTGGAACAATGTGAGCCGAAGTTTTACAGGGTCTCTCACTGCCTTTTTTTAGACGTGTATCATACATGGAGAATACTTTGAACTATCAGTCGTTCTTTTTTATGTTTTTCCGTAATTCTTGTGCTACTGAAGATGTATATCATGGACAGAAAGATAGCTGGCCCCAAGCAAAGCCTGGGAAACTCCTGTGAACTGTATTATTAAATTAAAAAATAAAGTAGAATAGTTTGTATGAACATCTTCTCTGTAGTGTGTTCTGTGCTAGAACAATGTTGTTGTTGCTGGACGTGAGACGCCCGTTCAAAAAAAAGAAAGCTCAAGAAAAATACCGCAGCTGTGCTATAGACAAAACATGCAGCCTGCCCGCTGCCATTTTCTGCGCACTTGAGCACAGGTACATATACAAGGAAAACATCGAAGAGAACGTCCCATGTGGTGACACCGGAAGCGCCTTTGTTGTCACTCAGCTTTACGATGACAGCAGCTGCAGATGCGGCTGCGGACGACAGTCTCGAAGGGACTGTTGTGATGAGCGTCGGGAAATGGACACCCCCACGTGAAAAACAATAGCTTCCAATTTCGGGGTAGAAAATGCTTTAGTTACGCCTGATATCCTCACAGTGTTAAGGGCAAAGAATGTGTAAAGGTAACAATTTGAGTTCGCCACTTCAGTATGCTGTATAACACGCCGCAGCAATTAAATGCTACGGCGTTGCACTATGAGCTTCATTAGTGCGCCTCTGTTGTCGGAAAGCTGGCACACTTTTGACATTCGTTTTTGTTCTCGGCTGGCACGTCGATGCACCTGCTTGTAATGGAGAGTGCGCCACCACGCGTGCTATTTTTAAGCCTCTATTATCAAGGGGACCTATCGCTGACGGGCGGCATATGAAGAAAGGGAAAAAAACAAGCAACTGTCGACAGCCGTGGGTCGCGAAGCGGCGCGAAATGCGTCCACGTAGGCGGGAGGCCTTCGCAAGCCTGTAAGCCCCCGTAAAAAAGCTCCCCTCAGTGTTTACCTATCTGTCTCGCAACAGTTTTAGATGCGAAGCATTTTATAGCGGAGTTCAATCCGGTGGTGTGCGGCGTGACCATCCTTACTGCCCATGGGCAAACCCTCTCCACACAACTCCTCTCCTACGCTCACCCCTCCCTCTCTCCTCTGGACATCCCGCGGCATCAGTTTCTGTTGGCGCCGCCGACACTTTTACAGCGAAAGCTGTTATGAGATCACAACAAGGGTCGTTTCTGCGCCGTAGTTGTCCGCCGCCGCCGCCGCCGGTGTCCGTAATTAATATCGCACGAAATAAGAAAAAAACTAAATAAATAAAAAAAATTTACACCATCTTCCCAAAGGGAACCCTGATGGGATGCGAAGCAGCAGCGTTGCGCACGGGTGGCGTCACGGGTTGAACGGCGCTAACGCGGGTGCTGCGGTGAGCGTTGGAAGATTCGTTTGAAGCGATGGCTGGCGTAGGTCTTGTCGTTGCGTGTCAGGCGGCAGCTACGGGCGCTCCGGCGAGCGCGCGGCAGGCGAGGGAGAGAGTGACGTCAGCGCGCACTGCGAGGGGAGCGTGACGTCAACGCGCAGCTGCGGCGTGACCTACTTGGCACCGCTCCAACACCTGCGGCGAGGGGAGCGCGTTGCGGCGCGTTCGTCCGTACGCACGGAGGGACAGCGTTACACAGCCTAGTCAAATAGCTGCTTCGCATCTAAAACGCCTGTGACCGAATGGGAACCGAACCCGGGTCTTCTGCCTGGCAACTCAGCACTCTACCACTGAGCTACGCCGCTGCTTGAAACTGCTGTGCAAACTGATCCTATGCAGGCTTCATGTCGGGTAAGGAATCGCGTTAACGTGTGTTGTTAAGCGTTTTAGAACAGTAAAGTAAGAACCAGGCGTCATACAAATCGAATTGCGTAACGAGTGGGTCGTTTAATGTTCCAACCCATTACAAAAGCCTCAGGCAAAATTCATCGTCGTCAGCCACAGCATCAACAAAGTGCACATAATGCGTTACAAGAGTGTAGCGGGTACCGCGCTTTTCTCAAGAATGACGAATAATGGCATAGTAGACGCTTCCCCCCTACACCAAATTTATGATGATTTATGGCGTAGTGGGTGCCATGCAAGTGCGGTTGTTGTAGTTGCCCCAAGAATGTTTAAAAAAGGCTCTAGAAAGGCCGCTCTCCCAGCTTTCCCTGTGGCTGTGCTGCGAGTTCCGCGCAGGCCTGGCGGTTTTTTCTTTCTGAGCGGGAGTTCGTCGCGCGAGGTTTCACCAGTTGCGATAATTCGTGAATGAATGTATTTGCCGCAGTAAGAATGGTCAATAAATGCATTTACAAAATGCCTCAAGTGTATGGCTATTATCTGGTCCACTTTTAGATCCTAATTTAACGAGGAACTAAAGTTATTGACAATTGAATTGTAATTGTGCAGTGAGAATATACTTTCCCTACGGGCCTTCCACGATGCCAATCCACAGGCTGCGATTTTCTCTTTCTCTAAAAGAAAACGAGCTCAACAGTTGAAGAAGCACTACATTTGGACTTTTCTGTACCTGATGACGTAAACAACTTTTGTGACAGCGACGAAGATGATGACGAGGACGAACCATTGTGCATAATTGCTCGCTGGAATGGTGATGCAATACACATTGACCATACGAGTGCAAAGCAAGGCGTTAGTTTGTGGACCAACGTATGAAGGGATACTGTTGATAATAAAAGGCAGCAACGCACGCGCCCTGAAGGCCTGTCAGGTTGACCGAAAAAACTTAGGGTAAACCAGACCAAGTGCTGCTTTCACCTGTACTATAGGACCACCTGTATACTACAGGACCATTAACCTTCAAACGTTGCTGGTGTAGTTTAGGTGAACAAAATGACAAGACGTCGAAGATTGTTTGCTCTACGCGCAATGTTCACCGTTCATGCGGTAACATGTTTTCGAAAGTTCACCCACAGGTATGGTTCTGCTAGAGGCCCATTGGGAAGTATATTACCACCCTAATAATATGCATTTAGCGTTGTATAAGGCAACTTATGACGTTGCGTTATGTTTTTTGGATAATAAATAACGTTTTCACAAAATTTTGCATTAATACTTCTAATAGGTACCTTATGGGCGTTTAAGCGGGAGATAAAAAGCTGCTGGAACAAGACAGTCATGCGTGGCTGATCAAAGGGATGGACGCTCGTGAACACTGGCGGTCTGTACTATGTAATGCCTAAACACAAAGCCATTTGCGTCTAGACACTGAACATAAGGGCTAGTGCTAGAGAAAGCGAGTTTATTAAAGGGAGGTTGGGCGGTCAGCCTGAGCTACAGTACTCTTCGTTAAGTTCTCAATAGACTCCGCAAATACTGGTAGTACATGCAGTCCAATTACGGCCGCACCAAGAGAGTTCGTTAAGCAGCTTTAGAGGAAGCGGCCCAGGAATCTTTCGCAATACCTGTCACACATATTATGCACGACTTGAGGCGCAATTATTCCTGTTGAGGTGCGGCCTACGCTTACACGTGAAATCATTTCTTTAGGAAGCCACGTACAGGTACGACGTCTTACGGGTGTGACGTAAAACATGCATGGTTGCATGTTTTACATACAATTAGTGCTACGGGCGAACCCGCATATATCCAACTCGCAAAAATAAAAGAACAAGAAAAACATGAATTTGTTCGATATATGGGCTATCTTGACGCAGAACTTATAATTAAGTTATTGTACTTAGGATCTGAATTCAGGAGCACAGATTGGCTTCGCGGCACTACCTCACCACAATATAAGGCAGACGCCTGAATGGTAATACAAGGTTATTTATTCGCTTAGTGTTTTCACTTTGTATTCTGTGGTTTGTAGTTGGGTACGCGGTGTTACTGCAAGAACAGGTTATACGCTAGAAAATACGGTATCGATGAAAAATGGTGCCTCTGAATTTTAATACGGGGCTCTGGGTGCTCGTCGAACGACGGAAGCGTCACATCTGCGTTACTCCTAATGTCAGCCTTGTTTTTAAATATTGTACTTAGCGTGCTACTTGAGATGCTGTACGCAGCGGCGAAATAGGGTTTCTTACAAGATATTTCCACTCAGGCCCGTAGCCAGAGGGGAACCCTAGGGGCCCTGCCACCCCCCCCCCCCTCGAAATTCTGATGGAAGTGGGTGTTTTACCGAGAAAAATAATACAAATGGGTGTTTTTCAAGGCTTTCAACAAGTGTCTGCTTCGCGTCGTGTTCAGCAGGTTTCGTCGCGGCGTCGTCGTCGGCGGAGGAGCTTCGGTAGTTCGACGTACAGCAAACCGCACCTCCATCGCTTGCTGCCCTTAGTTTTCCGGGTAAGGGCTCGGAGATTCGGCCCCGAGCCGGACTGGTGTACTGCCTGCCGATGCGGTGAGCTGTAGCGGCCTGGCGACGGCGAACGCGGGAAGGTCGTCGGGGTGTCCACTGCGCTCCTGTGAGGTAGTCGGCGATGTCACGAGATCGTTCGCCCGGCTTGCGGACGCGACGCGTTTACGGCGAAACCACGCAGTCCCATCTCCCGGTACTGGCAGCGGCGGTACGTGTGCCCGGCTTCACCGCAGTGGTAGCATAACGGGCGGTGGTCAGGGGCGCGCCAAACTTCGGTCTTCCTCGGAGGGTAGCGCTGGCTGGCAGGTGGGCGGTATGGCGCCGGTGGCGGTGGGGGGTGGTGTCTGGCGGCGGTACTGTGGCGGCGCGGTGTCTTGACGTGGGCGTGGAGCGGTAGTGTAGCGTCGGGCTGCAGCAGCGTAGCTCATGGCTTGCGGTTGAGGCTCTTGCGGTTCGGGGGGCACCCAACGACTGCTTGGATTTCTTCTCGAACAATATCTGCGATCGATGAAACTTGCGGCTGGGATGACGGGAACATTCGACGAAGCTCCTCGCGCACTACGGCCCTTATGGTCTCGCGCAGGTCATCTGAGCAGAGGGATTGAATGTCGGCGTAGCCTGTCGTCGAGCGGCGATTGAATTGCCGGGTGCGCATTTCCAGTGTCTTCTCGATTGTGGTTGCGTCTGTCAGGAATTCATGGACGGTCTTGGTGGGTTCCTCATCAGTCCCGCGAAGAGCTCCTGCTTGACCCCTCGCATGAGGAAACGGACCTTCTATTCGGTCACGGTCCGCCTCGGTGGAACAGTGGCTACGGTGCTCGGCTGCTGAACCCGAAGGTCGCGGGTTCGATCCCGGCCGCGGCGGTCGCATTTCGATGGAGGCGAAATGGTAGAGGTCCGTGTGATGTGCGATTTCAGTGCACGTTAAAGAACACCAGATGGTCAAAATTTCCGGAGCCCTCCACTACGGCGTCTCTCATAATCATATCGTGGTTTTGGGACGTTAAACCCCAGATATTATTATTATTATTATTATTATTCTCTTCGGTCATGTCAGGGTTGGTGTGTCGGAAAAGTCGGGTTATCTCCTCGGTGAAGATTGTCACGTTTTCATTCGGGAGCTGGACCCGTGTTTCTAGTAAAGCGGCGGCCCTTTCTTTACGCACGACGTTTGCGAACGCTGCCAGGAAGCTGGTCCGGAAGATGTCAGGGTAGACTCACTGTTCTCATACCAGGTCCTGGCGCTGTCTTCCAGCGCGAGGTACACAAAGCGCAACTTTTCATGGCTGTCCCAGTTGCTGACGGCCTCAGTCCTCTCGTACGACTCGAGCCACGTTTCTGGGTCCTAACATGATGATCCCCGAAAGATCAGCGGCTCCCTTGGCGGCTGCATCACGATCGCGGAACGGTGGCGCAGGGGCTGTCATCGTTGCCGCTGTCGTGGTCATGGTCTTGGTCTTGCGAGTCTTGTCGGGTAGAGGACCGTACTCCGGATGTAGGCCTTGTTGCCTACGGCTAACTCGCTGGTCGCGGTTGGCGTCGACGTCTCCTTCACGACTGGGGCTGGGTTCACGACTTGACGGGGGGTGTCCGGTACATGAACGATGCAGCACTTCCACCAGATGTCACGTCGTTGTGACGTCGACGAAGGCAGTAGGCGACGTGCCCAAGATGAAACTGTTTTTAGGCCGAACTTGTGGCCGGTAAACGGAAAGTAAGATTACAGCAATACACGCTGGCACTGATAGCGGCGAACAGAGCGTCGGCCGTCGATCAACTGATCATCGTTGGAACGCGCCGGCTTTTATACATCACGCGTCGAACATTCTAGCCTTATCTCTGGTCGTCGCCCAAGCTCTGGAATAATCTTGCGTGTTCGCGTCTTTCGCGCAATCTTAACAAAATGATCTACTACAATCGTGAACCTTCTCGAACACTGAAGGCGCGGTTTGCTCGCAGTCTTTGTGGGCGTAAACGGAATACAGTAAAAGTGAAATAAGAAACGCGCGTGACAATATTTAGAATTACATCATTCCTTAAATCCGTAATTAGGGTGGGGGGGGGGGGGGGCTAAAAGAGACAGCATAGATATGTAAGCAAATCTGTCTGATATTTTAAGTTGCTTGATATCAATTTCGCTCAATTCGACTTGACCATATAAATGTTCAACGGGTCGAAATCATGTTAGCCATGAGCATAAAATTGACGAAATATTTTGGCCATTGCAACGTCGCTATTCAACACAAGTTCATCACAATGGAATGATCAACGCTTCAATAAATTGGCTGCCAAAATAAATCTGTCGCTTTAAATCGGCGACTTCACAGAGACATACTTATATAGCTGAAATTATGCGCTCGATGTTTGATGTCGCCAACTGAGAGCTTTTGCGTAATTCATTAGGCCTGACGTATCTATTTTCTTTTCTGGGCAAATCGACAAGAATAAGGCGATGACCAGTGGGCTCCCCACCACGCGTCACGCATCATATTTATCTTGGACTGGAAAGCACCTTTCGCAGGGCCACTTCAGAATAGCTGCATATTGAATGATGGCCGGCCATACTACGTCCGGAAGTCACTGCAGCCTACGTCTGCAAAGACGGTCACATCAAAATCGATTTGCGCTCTGTCACTCCCGAATGGCAATGCGGAGACACCGTTTCATTGAGTAAGGCGAGCTGTGAAGCTCCCTTTCAAAAGGTAAGACATGATTCTGATCCACGCGAACTCTCTGGCACTGAATCTAAATCTTCTCTATGAAAGGAAAACGAGGATCTATGAGACATACATGCTGGAACGAGGATAAATACTAAATTCTGCTTCCTTTTATTGCGATAGCAATTATATGGACACTCTCGGCTGGTTTTCGCCGTCGGCGTCCGCGTCATGCCCCGTATATGTAGATGTATCTATATATTAATAAAAACCTCAAAGAAAAATAATTCAGAGAAATGTTTCCGACGTGCGGCATGGAACCAAGGGACCTCTCGATCTGCAGCGCGCGGCGCTAACCACTCAGCCAGGAAGGCTAACGTCCTTCAACGTTCAAACGGCGAGCTATTTATATACAGCGGGTTTTCAGCATTGCCAGCGAGATGGCGCAGAGGGTCGCGCTCCGCGGGGCTTTAGGTCACCCCCCCCCCCACACACACACACACACTCGTCGCGACGCGCGCTCTCAGGCGCTCCTCTCCGGGCGCGAACTTTGCTCGATGGGGAGCATGGGGGGTAGACGCCTCTGCACGCGCGCTTATGTCGCGGTCGGGAGAATAGTACGCCTTAGCCTTTCGCCGGAACGACTGTGGTGTTGTTACCGATCGCACGAAGGTCGCTTCGCTCACTGCAGTCCCCCCCCCCCCTCCCCCCTCCGTTTGCGAAAAGAGCACGCTTTTCAAACACAGCGAAGTAAGAACTGTGACACTTGTTAGTTCGCGCTCGTCTGTACCTGTGAATACGTTTAGTGCGTCGTTTTTGTTTGAGAAGTGCGTTAAGTGTCAAGCTGCGAATGTTGTTAGTTCGCTCTCGTCCTGTGCGTGTTCTTTTCGTGCGTCATGTGTGCGTGAGCTGTGCGCTGCGCGTTTCAACCTGCTTGACATTCCACTTTATTAAAGACGAGAGTCTTTCTTGGGATACCTAAACGGAGAAATTTTGGTCTGTCTGTATGTCTGTCTGTTTCTCTGTTTGTCGGCACGTCACACGATTCAGCTAGCTGGCCAAAGTTTAACCCCCTGGCTTACGACCTCCAATCTTGACCGAGAAGCATGTGTTCATACGGGTGAGCGTGGGCAATTAAAAATCAAATATTACGCATACCTGAGGCACAACATCAATACCTTAGTACTATTCACAGTGTTCCTTTAAAACAAAATCTATAGATACGTAATTATAAAGATCCTAGTGTTTATTACGCGGCGCTGCGAATGCGCCGCTTTGTACAAAACAAGTCTCCGCCCAGTGATTTAACGACGCTGTGGTGCTGCCACCTGGCAGCAGCATAGTTCAACACAAGCCGATGTTCCCCGGTAGCGCTGTAGATGGCGTCCTCTTCTGTTTTATCAATGCCAGCCAGATGCGGCTGATTCATCGTAGAAGAGCGCTGTCTCAGGCAAGGGAAAACATATATGGCGGCTTGATGAAATACGACCCACTCTACAAGACATGATCAGAGAACGCAGAGAAAAGACCGACGACCAAATTTCAGCGGAGAAACGCCGGCGTCCGTCTAAGCGTGCCCGGAAAACGTCCGAAAAACGAGCCCAGCGGCTAGCCCAGCTATTAAATTGTGGTACTCATGCCGCTCATGCAGTGCAGTCGGCACAAGACTATCGTCTTTCGACGACATTTGCAGCGAAGCACGCAGATACGCGGCCAATTTTTGCTATCACATTCATTGCTTCGCCTTGTGGCGAAACTGTTGCTTTTTTTTTCGCTTACAAGTTGAATATAAGCGATGTTCAATTGAAGAGGTACGAAACGACGCCGTGGATATAAATGAAGACTTTATTCAAAGTTGTAAACACTTTGTGCCTCATCACAACAACCCCAGTGATGAATGAATCGAAGGACTTTGTTCCCATCGATTCCTTGGACGTCGAGAGACCCAGTGCTTTACAGCGTCCTTGTTGAAGCGCTTCCCTTAAGATATTTTTTCAGGGACCAGACACATGGAATCGTAGGCGATGAATCGGGGCCGGTTTAACACCTTCAGACGTCAGAAATCGGATAAGGCGTCGCTACTCCTTAACCATCACACTTTGCAATGTGAACGCCATTATGTCCTCACACGCTTTGTCGGCTCAATTAGACGGCGCTCCTCTGCTCCCTCCAGCGCCAGCGGGCGCCCCCCGCAAGCTCCTATTCACGGCGAAAACTTCAATCGCATCCTTAGATGTCTCGCTACATTCTCCCAAGGTGGCATAGGCAGCTATGTTAATGATCATGTTTTATGACATTTCGTACCTTTTCATTTAAATATCTCTTCTACTTTTATATCAATCGGTACTTCTAGCGACATAATGAATTCATTACGTCGATTGACAATCTCAAGGATAGGCAAAAAACCACGAGCAGAAGGTTTGGCAATAGCATACATGTTTCGTAAGCGTAAAAGGCACTTACGTCTATCGCAGTGCGTCTTGAATGATATACGTCTGCTAGAATTGGATACCGCTTAGCATATTCTGTGTAATCTAAATACCAATGGCAATACAGCGCATTCGGGCTTAAATCCGCTAAGCGTGACTAAGCAGCTTTCATTTATGAAGGGGATGAACTGCAAAATACATGTAGATGCAAGTTATGGAACTCCAGCTGGCTAATAAATAATTGGGACTCCCCACAACCGGATACCTTATAATCATATCGTAGTTTTGGCAAGTAATAACTAAGAAGTGACTAATTAGTAGGTTTTATTATAGCCTACATAATGGTCAATAATGGGATGAACAGAAGGAAGCGCGAAAATTTCGCGGGAGTGCCTTTTATTCTTTACCGAATGTCTGCCATCCGTTTTTTTTTTTACCCCAAATTCTTCATACCGTGGTTTTTATTTGACGCAACAGATTTCACAGTAGCCCCACGAACAGTCCGCATGACCCAAACGCTGCTTTCTTCAGCTGCTCACAAACACTTTTTATATGCTTTATCTAAGTAAACAACGTAATAAAAATATTTCATTACTCTTTACCGGTCAATCAGCGCATTTATTTGAAACAAAAAGGTATGCCATTTCCACATAAGCCAAGGAGCGGCCAATGTTGTTTTTTTAAACAAGCTTTTGGAAGCGCGAAAAATGAACGAAGGACAAGCGAGCGGGCACAGACCAAGCTGTTAATACTTTGTGAAGGGAAGTACAACCAGTCGGAACCATCACCCTAATAAGCTTTTTAAAGGTTATTTTGAAATTACACCAGCCTGCGCAGGTCAGGAAACTAATCACCTCTACCTGCTACGGTGGTAAAGTGATTGTAGTGCTCGGCTCCAGACCCGACGGTAGCGGGATTCCATCCCGGCCTCGGCAGCCGGATTTTCTATGATGGCAAAAATTCTTGAGGCCCGTCTACTTAAATTTGGGTGCACATTAAGGACCAAAGCGGACGAAATTTCTGAGGCCCTCCACCACGGCGTCCTTCATAATCATTAGCTGGCTTTTGGGACGCTATACCCCGATAATTATTAATTTAACCACCTCCTGCTGTCCTAACCCGCAGGAAATGCTTGTATTGTAGAGAAAACTGAATAAACAATAAAATATACAAGCCCCCCAAAAGTTCATTACAGTTCACTTTCGGAGTGCCAAGGGCGGTTCAAAAAACAAACCACGGTGTTCATGTTTCGCTAAGTGCGCTTCTCTATACGAGCCTATTTCACATGCACACGAAAACAAGAAACTCCACAGAAATGCGTAAGTATACAATTTTACCTGAAGTGTCATAATTTGCCGGTGATTTACATTTGAATAGAAATCGCCTGGACAACGAGATTACCACGCTGTGACGGTTCGGGTGCCCCATGCGGCTGTCACGTTCAACCCGAATTACGTACACGCATGCAACACAGTTAAATAGTTGGGTAACTCTTAGATCTGTCTAGCTTCACCCTTCCAATTACGACAAATAATCGACGCTACGGCAAGGCGTCCCACTAAAGGAATTTCAATATTAGAGTGGGAGACCTGTCTCCGCTCCGAGGTTTATTGTCGTCTAGGGAAATTGCACTGCCTTACGCTGCTGGCGCTGTAACTTCTACTCGTACTCTGAAAACTGAGGCTTAGTAGATATAGAATATTAAGGCGAAAGCCTTTAATGTCTCATGCTCACGTCCGTCCGGTGTCCGTCCGTCCACACCCCCCACTGCGCATGCGCCAACCCATTAAAAAAATAAAACTGAAAAACCTCCTCTCCACCTCTCTCTCCTCTAGGCATCCCTCCCCGCGGAGACCACACCCCCCACTGCGCATGCGCGTCTTCCCCTCTCCTACGCTCCCCCCTCTCTCGCCTCGCGACGCCGACGCAGGCAGCGTCTGCTAGCGAGTTTCTTGCTTGAAAAAACCGACTGCTCGCGCTGCACAACCGTTCACTGGCCACCCCGTATATATGGCACTGGATCTTGACCTGCAAGGTAGTACCGGTGGGAGATTTCTCCTGTGCGTTGTCGAACGATAAAAAATTCGCAGCGTGCGCGTTAACTAAAAGCGGACTGCGGGTCTCTGTGTCCAGTCCGAGTCTTCTGTCTCTCATTACCCATTAGCAGCGATTGGGATGTTCCAGTAGGAAACACCGGTCCATCACTGCGTTCTTTGCGCCCCCCAGGTTTCTCTCCTGTGCAACACTGCGATGAGCGCCAGCGTCAACGCCGCCGCCTGTGTAAGCGTTAGCGCCCGCTGTTTCGCATCTACATATGGTTCCCTTTAGCGGGAGATGGTGTAATCTTTAAGGCAAAAGCCTTTAATGTCTCATGCTCACGTCCGTCCGATGTGCGTCCGACCTTCGTCCGGCGTCCGTCCGTCCGTCCGTCTGTCTGTCTGTCTGTCTGTCTGTCTGTCTGTTCGTCCGTCCGTCCGTCCGTCCGTCCGTCCGTCCGTTCGTCTGTCTGTCCGTCCGTCCGTTCATCCGTCCATGTCCGTCCGTCCGTCCGTCCGACCTCTGGCACGGAGCCAGGTGGCCGCCGGGACGCGCAGACGGACGCCGGTCGCGTCGGACTCTATAGCGCTCGCGCTTTGCTTGCGTAGCGTCGCTGTGCCCAGAGTTTGCAATCATTCTGACCGACGCCGTCTCAATGGACCCAGGCGTTCACGGAATACACTTTCCAATTTACAAAGGGTCCGTCAATTTAAGAGCTGGAACGCGGATGGCATTTGCACGAAGCGCAAAGCGCGAGAAAATACTAACGCATGCGAACGGAGGAAGATGAGTCTCGCGTCTCGCTGCCATTCGCGGTAAAAAATTAAAGAAAACACGCACCCATTCGGTTTTTGTGTTATCCCACTGAGAGTGTAAAAGAAAAAAGACATGGCATAATCAGTGGAATGGCCACACGCTTTCGCCTAAAACACACTTTGGAAGTGTACAAAGTGTCCTTCAATTTTTTTACGCGGGGCACATAGGCGGATCCCCTGAGTGCTGTGTGCGTCCTAGATGAAATGTGCAGTTCCCATCGTTATGTCAAAAACACTTGAATGCTCATCTTCTCTTGCCTCTCTCCGTCGACTCAAGGAAAATATTCTGCTGTGTCCAAACACGACAAAGTCATTTGTCAGTAGGGTGTAATGAAAACAAGAGATGCTCGCATGCGACGGAAGCTTTATTTGTTCACAACCTGCGCACTATTGTTGTTTTTTTCAGTAGAGCGCTATACATTTCCGTGCTTATACTGTAAAACTGCGACGGGTCGCTGCTTATTCTAGAAATACTTTGCTAGAATTTTCACTGCTTTGGAATTTACATTACTACTACTAATAACAGCGCGTGTAATTTCCTTGGCATTATTGTCGGTTTCTTCTGATTAATCGCGTTAAACATAGATTTGATCAGCTGATCCTACAGCGACATGCTGAAACGAGCAATTCGACCAAAGAAAAGTACAAAAAAGTAGCATTCACTAGTCCTCACATTTTCGCACTCAATGTGCAGCAGAGACAACAAATCATGGCAATATGGCGAGGCCGGCCCACTTCCAGTTGGTGCCTATATTTCAGAAGAGATCTGACATGAACACGAAAGCGGGAAGAAAAATACATAGCCAACATCACCACACAACTCAACTAAAGCGGAAGTTTCGAAGGCCCCAAGTGACGCAAGCTGTACTAGGCGATTTTCGTTAGTCGTATCTAGGATACGAAATAACTGAAGGCACTTTCAAACAGCACAGAAAGCATGAAAAAAAAATATTCAACCATCACAAATGAAAATACTCATAAAATTATTTAGCACAAGCACGAAAGTAAACTTGACACTTGATAAAAACGGCTTCGCTTATCACAGTGTTTGTGAAAATCAACCGAATGCTATAGATGGGTAGATTAAGACCAACTTTTACGTTCGATAAAGATTTCCCGCTTTGAAACCAACTGAACTTCCCTTTCTGCTTATAAGTTTCGAATGTCTCAAGCACTGGCTTTTCGCGCTTCATAAACATATATGAACTTCCTGACACAAGCAACAATAAGCCAGAGCGTTGCAGCTCATTCGCGAACATTCAATTTAAGCCTCAGCGAGTTTGTGTCAGTGGAAGGTACAACGTAAGTGTCAGCTCAAGGGGCTCTTGGTCAGGCGAAACTAGTGACCGCAGGAGCGTCCGGGCAGCCCTTTTCGCACTTTTCCTGCCAGTGTTCGCTCGCTGTTAGCCTTGAAGTAACCAGGTTCCTCCGCGACTGTTGCTACCCGTCACCCTTAGCCACCAGTTCGTTACCGGCTTGACCCTTTGTGACACTTCATGCACAGTTTGACATATTACTTGTTTTTGCCAGTTGTGTCGACATGTGATTAAGAAAGAGCAATGGTTAGGAGTATGTTTGAAGTTTTTATGTATGCCGTTTTTCTTGCATCGTGATTTCGTATTGCGAAGTTGGTTTATATATATTGTCACGCGCGTTTCTTATTTTCACTTTTGCTGTATTCGGTTCTCGTCCACAAAGACTGTCAGCAATGCTCAGCGTAAATCATTCCTCATTGTTCGAGAAGCTTCGCGAGTATTGTAGATCGTTTTGTTAAGATTTCGCGCAAGACGCGAACACTCGAGCTTATTCCAGAGCTTGCGCGACAACCAGTGATAAGGCTGGAATATTCGATGACGCACGTATAAATGCCGACGCGCGTCACTGCTTGTCAGTTGATGGACGGCCGACGCTCTGTTCGCCGCTATCATTGCCCGTGTGTATTGCTGTAAGCCTACCTGAATTCAAGAAGTCTCAGCCTGTCCTCCGAGAAAAGCGTCGCTATGGCTTTCTCGAGGAGGAGAATGGAAAAATACCCACTAGTGTTGGGTGGCCGCGCCCTTCCATACGTCAAGACTCAAAAGGTTCCTTGGAGTGACCATTGATAGGAATCTTACTTGATCTCCTCAAGTGAAGAAACTCGGCGAGAAGATTTCGTCGGCGTCGCACGTATTCCTATTTTTAAAGACGATAGTCTTTCTTGGGATACCTAAACGGAAAAATTTTGGTCTGTCTGTCTGTCTGTTTGTCTGTTAGTCGACACGTCACACGATTCAGCTAGCTGGCCAAACTTTAACCACCTGCCTTACGACCTCCAATCTTGACCAAGAAGCGAGTGTTCATACGGGTGAGCGTGGGCAATTAAAAATCAAATATTACGCATACCTGAGGCACAACATCAATACCTTAGTACTATTCACAGTGTTCCTTTAAAACAAAATCTATAGATACGTAATTATAAAGATCCTAGTGTTTATTACGTGGCGCTGCTGTGTACAAAACAAGTCTCCGCCCAGTGATTTAACTTCGACGCTGTGGCTGGCTGTGGTCTACACGGTAGCGCCATCTACAGCGCTACCGGGGAACATCAACACAAGCCGATGTTCCCCGGCATGGCCTCCGAGATGGCGGGCGCGCGGCGGGTTTTTCTCCGGCCGTCCCAATCGCACGGAGAGAGCGTATTTCCCGAGGTGGGCGTGGCCCGCTCTTTTCTCCGCACCGCGGCGCACTTACTTGGGATCGGAAAAGCTGCCGCGCTGTTGGCGCGGCTTGCATGTGGCGAGGAAAAAATGGTTTTGCGCTTTTAATAACCTCGCGCTGATTTGGAAATGTCTGGTCAAAGTGTACGAGAGGCCAAGTAAATGCCGGGGCCTATCGATTCTCAAATGGGCTTATTTGCGCCGCCTTTATTAGAGCACTTGGAAAAGCGATGCCTCTGCAAGAGATTCGCATGTGCTAGAAACTTACTATACTTCGAAATTTGCGGGCTGTATAGTATGGGAGCGCTAGCGAAGGAGAAGAAAAAAAACGATGATGAGGCTGGGCGTGATGACGCCCGGGGCTCGCGCTCACCCTGCCACTAAAGACTGATCAGTCGTTGCCGGGCCTTCGTAAATTAAACGCGTTTTCCTTGTCGCCTACGTGTTCTCTGAGGGCTTCGGTCGACCACTGGCCCCGAACCCACAATAGATATGTTGATAATGTTGTAAGCTAGATTTAAAGGGGTACTGACACAAAAACTTTGGTCTCGCGTTTTTTTGCTGCAATGTGTTGCTAGGGGCCTGTTAGTGATAACACGGCACCTCGTTTGCTGCAGCGCGCGACAGATATTTAATTACAGGCTCCTCATTACCGACCAGTTTCAGTTTCGGTTTCAGAGAGCTCGAAAAACGACAAGCCGCCGGGTACAACTATCACCACCTAGCGTGCGGAGCTCTCGATCACGTCAGCACACAGAACTGTGACGCACTTCCGCACGGTCTGCATCAAGAAGTCCTTTCGAATAGGAAACGGGACAGCAGTGTCGCCAAACACAAAACTTTCAACGCGTGCGCCGCGGCCACGGACTCGCGACCAGCCGCCGAGAAGTATAGACTGCTGGAACAAACGCGGCAAAAGAAAATGGCCGCTATGACGTCATCATAACTTGTTGCAGCGTGGTCACGTGAGGGAAGTAGGGAGGTCACCGAGGGTCACCTCTGATGGTGTTACCGCGGGGGAGCTACCGCGAGGGGAGTCGATCGCTCACGCAAACTTCAAAATTAATTTAAAATACCTTCTAAACTATATTCGCTGTTGATATTTTGCAGATGATGTACACATGTTCACGGGAATCGAACCCGCAGGCTGTCTCGGCCGCGAAATTTTGTGTCAGTACCCCTTTAAGGCCTGCTACGGAAGCAGTCCGTTTGGAAGCAGTATCGCAAAAAGCAGGTATCGGTGCTTGCTTCCTTTGTGCATTTTTTTCCTTCGGTGTAACAACATATAGCGAAATGAAAACACATGTACAGCAGCACTCAAATTTTCCATCGGGAACACTTTGTTTATATTTCCTTTATTAACAACTTGCAGGCACTTCCTTCTATACGGAATGCTTTACAGGCGCCGCAGCATGAGCGCGTTACAAAGAAATAAGGTCGCGCGCACGCTGGAGGGGAACGCTAACTGAGCCGATCAAACTCGACACGCGGCATCAGCAATCGCCATGCTCTCTCCTCGCGATGTCGCCGGCGCCATCAAGTCTGGCGCGAAAGCCGCGCTTGCATAGCGCACAATGCTTCGCACTCGCCCACGAGGCTTCCCCAGTTTCCCTTTCCAACTACCTCCCGTCGCGCCGCAGGAGACAGGGAGGAGGTTGCAGGCGGTCGCCACACGTCTAGACCGTGGTCTAGACTGAAAGTCGCCGGTTCTGCGACGACCACGGACTGTTTACAGGCGCGTTTTGTTCATTTATGACCGATTGATTGATTTGGATACAGTCGAGAGCACAGTAAATGAACACGATACTGATATTGCCATTGCGCTACCAAAACGTAAGCAAAATCCGGATGACGAAAAAGGAGGCGATGACAACTCAGGCACTTTCACTGTGAACGACGTGTGGGGTAAATGTAGGTCGGCTAATCGAAGCCTTCAATAATATTCCGGCAAAATTACTTATCATCTTAATTCAGTGACATCACCAGGGCACTCAGTTATCTAGAGCGTAACCGTGCTTCGGTTGACCAACTCATAAATATCCGTACGCGATCAAATAGTAAAACGATGTGTCACGATAGGAGGGCAATATGATTCAACGACGAAAATTAGCCCAGTTTTCACCCATACACGTCTCCAGAAAGGAAGAATGCTAGAACGCCTCTGTATATTTCTCAAATCAAGGTATTTCGCGCCGACACAAAACGGACCGTAATGAAAAAAAAGTAACACTACCACAGACGAATTGGTACCTCCTTACAATAATTCATATCAGGAAAATTCAGCAGTTGCCGTGCTTTTCTCCGTAAATTGGACCACAATAAATGCAATAACAGAAAAAAAATACTTGTCTTCAGTGCATCCAGAAGATCCTGGCGGCAATGCTTGCTCGTACGCAGGAAAAAAAAAAAAAAAAAAAAAAAAAAAAAAAAAAAAAAACATGCGCACGCTGTAATCCCGCGCGCTCTGCTTTCTTCCGCGGTCTCCGCTGCCGCCGGAATCCCAAGTGAATGCGCCATCTCGCGGTAGCCGGGCGCGCGACGCGATGTACGTTTTTTTGCTGGGGAGCGCGGCGATTGGGACGGCCGGAGAGAAACCCGCCGCGCGCCCGCCATCTCGGAGGCCATGTCCCCGGTAGCGCTGTAGATGGCGTCCTCTTCTGTTTTATCAATGCCAGCCAGATGCGGCTGATTCATCGTAGAAGAGCGCTGTCTCAGGCAAGGCAAAACATATATGGCCGCTTGATGAAATACGACCCACTCTACAAGACATGATCAGAGAACGCAGAGAAGAGACCGACGACCAAATTTCAGCGGAGAAACGCCGGCGTCCGTCTAAGCGCGCCCGGAAAACGTCCGAAAAACGAGCCCAGCGGCTAGCCCAGCTATTAAATTGTGGTACTCATGCCGCTCATGCAGTGCAGTCGGCACAAGACTATCGTCTTTCGACGACATTTGCAGCGAAGCACGCAGATACGCGGCCAATTTTTTAGCTGGATCACAGTGGGGCAGCAACTGCCGATCAATGGTGCTCCTCCATAAAGCTTAGGTCGACGGCACATTGCGGTATTACCTGCCCATCCTGCATAATATATCCTACACAAGCAGGAGAAAACTTGATGCAGCACGAAACAATAGTCGAGCAGGAGCTGTAGCAGAAGCCAGATGCCTGGCTCTTGAAGTGATATCTGCGCAGGAGACACTTCGGATTCACCTCAGGCACGTTATTCACACCAAGACCCACTTTTTAAGGAATATCTCTAAAGCCCATTCTACATCTAGCTTCGGGCAGGCCGTCGGAAGCATATGCGCACGTATTTCGATCCCTGCTCAGGCGTCACCTATTATGTCCAAAGTACATCTCGCCCTGGACACTGTCACCACTAAAAATTGTGTCATATATCCCGGAATCGGTGCAAAAAGGAAAATGCCCCGAGCAGCAACCCATCAGATAGCGTTAGAGTATATGTACAAAGAATAAGCCGACGAAATGCACATATTCACAGATGGCTCTACAACCCAGTGTCGATCATCGTACAGAGTTTTCGTGCCCTCTACAGGAAAATCCCTCGCGTTTCGCCTAGAGAGAGCGACATCCTCTACGTCAGCGTAGTTATATGGCATTCGGGAGGCCCTTTTGGTTATACTACGGCAGCATCCGCCAAAAAGATGGGCAATATTTACAGATTCTAAAGCAGCCCTACAAAGCATGTGGAACAGGCTTAAGCGTGGTAATCACCAACCGGTAGCGTCCGATATCGCATATCACAGGGCTAAGATGGCTGGACATAGCATTACGTTCCAGTGGATACCTAGCCACGCTGGCATTTCGGGAAACGAAAAAGCGGATGAAGCTGCCCGAAACGGACTCCAATACCGGAATTTCAGAAGAATATTTTAACGCGATAGCGTTAAAGACCTCGTTTCGCAGAAATTCCGGCGTCGGCGTCGGCGTCGTTGGTTGTGAGCGAAAAGCCATCATCTTGTCCGTGACCGAAAAATCATCATCTTGTCCGTGACCGAAAAATCCAGAAAGATGCAAATAAAATAAATAATAAAAATTGTCGGGTCCGAGTGAGGATCGAACCCGGGTCGTCTGCGTGGTAAGCATGTGTTCTACCACACAGCCATGCCTCTACTTGGATATACTGTGAAAATAACTTCCTCTGCTTGGAAATGCAGTGAAAATAACTTCCATGCTTCGCAAACGCAAGCGTCCTTTATATAGGCGTCGCAATATGACATGTAATATCCCAGGAATATTGCGTGGTACAAGCGTAAATTGCCATCGGGCGTCAGAATATGTGACTATCATAACGATTCCATAGTTTAAAGCCAGCCACCCATTACAAACGGCACACACCTTACTGCGCGTATTCCCTTAACACCACGTAGTGGGTGCATAGCAAGTTCGAAAACATTTCCCACATTTGCCGCGCATAATTTCTCCTGGTTTAAACCATACTACCCATTACATAGTATGCATTAAGTGATTGAAGTACGCAGTAGGGCCGGGATATCGCAATCGCGTTCAACTCTTAAAGCCGAAGCTTAAGGGTCCCCCCATTTTTTTTTACCAAAGCCGACGCTTCGAACACCGCTAAAAGATATGCCCATCAGGAAAAAGACCGCGTTTGGAATTTGCCGTTTCGCAAAGATAACTTTCTGTATTGTGTTGACCCAGAAGTGAGAGCGAAAATTTCCCATCCACTCGCTCGTCACCTAGAAACACTATATCATCGTCTTCGACTGAACGTGGCATACACGAACAGTTATTTGTACCGCATTGGGCGTACCACAAGTCCCTGTTGTGATAACTGTGGCAGCATAGAAACAGTGGAGCACATACTACTTGAATGCCCCGCATACCGCGACGAGAGACAATTGCTTGAACGACAAGTGGACATGATTCACCACGACCAGTTAACGTTGCGCAACATATTAGGCCCAGTGCCGGGACATTCAAAACAGCATCGGATTGTACAATCATTAGTCAATTACCTGTCCCAAATTGGCCTTGTCGAAAGGCTCTAATGATCGAATAAGTCACATAGGAAAAGCTTAACTTACCTGACACCATAATTGTAAATACTTTTATCAAATTCACATGCACCGTTTTTATTTCTTTATATTCTTTTTTTCTCATTCTTTTCTTCCCTATCTTCTGAAATCTTTTAGTCCCCTTCCCCATCCCTATACAGAGTAGCGTGTCAGCGCTATATAGACGCCGTGAAAAATCTCTGCTTTTCTAATAAAGAATATCTCTCTCTCTCTCTCTCTGGCTTTCCGTTTTCCCGGGAACAAGTTCGGCCAAATAAAGAGTTTCATTTTGGACACGCCGTCTCTGCCATCGTCAACGTCAAGACCACGTGAGAATGTGTTTTCTCTATCGCGCATTACACATCTTTTAAACAATTTCATTGTCCCAAGCACCTTGTCAAAGGTTCACTAGCCTCATCCCCTCTCCATAAACACCTTTTACCTTGTTAACCTGTCCAGAACGTGTTTCTTTGTGGGAAATGAAATCTCTGTTTGATTTGGTTTGAAGATACAATAAGGATTTGATAAATAGAGCCCTCTGCGTAATCAATATGTCTTGATTTAAGTGCATTTTGTAGTATGTATACTGTTGCACATGATCACATCGAAAAACACAGAGACGAGCTAGCTCCTACGTATTCATGTTGCAAAGACAGGGCGTGCAAACACGGACACAAGAGAGAATTCACTTCTTTGATCACTTCCATGATCCCTTTCCTGAATGCACCAAGATGTTAAACAAATCCGTTCGACGAGCCGCTTTTCGCGAGCCAAGTCGAAAGTTTAAATTTTGTGCTCAAAATGAACATAGCCAAAAAAGTTTGATTTCTACGGTCTTTGTAGCCTGATATTTCATTCTACTCGTCTGAAAACAGAGCGTGAATACCTTGACGAGAAATAATTAAGTGCGGTTTAATTAATAATCATTAATATCGTAAAACACGCGCGTCAACAAATTGTAACATTATTTGGTTGCAATAGAATATTGGACATGTGAGCCGAACAGTATAGCGGAGCACGCGGCCAGGAATTTACAATCCACTCTCAAAGTGGACTACAAATCTTGCTCTCCTCTTTCTACTCTTGATGCTATATGCTCAAATAACCGCGCCACATATACCCTTTTTCCGAGCCTTCCCTGATTTGAGCACCGTGAGGCGTAGAGTTTCTGCGACCACCGCGGGAGGCCGCCACGTGCCCTTGCGCTTGCTCGCGATGACACTGAAAGTAAGTCGCGAGTTCGAACAAAAAGAAAAAGTGCTGAAGGTCATGACGTGCGCGTAACGTAAATTCTTTCCCCCATGCGACCCCTCTCTGCTTAGCTCCCAGCACACTCGTCGGCACGAGAGAAAAATGAAATCAATGACAGCACGCGACAAATCTATCTAACTCCACTTGCCCTTCACGGATTATAAAAAATGTTTGCGGGGGTTGATTCGCGAGCTACGAAACTCCTTTAATGGAGTCATTAGACGGATTCTAAAAATGTTTGCGGGGGGTTGATTCGCGAGCTACGAAACTCCATTAATGGAGTCATTAGATGGCTACTTCGAAACGTGTTGCAGGGTCCCTTCAATAACTAGCGCCTGGTAGATATTTCGCAAAATTGTGGACAACATTTAAATGAACATACAAACAGTGCTTCATATGAGACGTTCAAAGAGTTTATTCTATGGAAACGTTCTGTCCGATACATTTGCTTGCTCATTTCGGTTCCCTTGTGTGCATTGGGCCAGCCAGATCCTGCACTTGTGTTCCAAGAGTGTAAAGCCTACCGAGTATTTCATTAACCACTTGCAGCGAAATATTACTACAAAATACCTCAGTGAAGCGTACCTTACAATGATCGTCGTTGCCACATGTAAAAAACCCCAAATATTCTAACCTTGAAGGGATCAAATGGTTGGCGCTCACCGCATCAATATTGTGGAGTTCGTTCATATCGAGGACAATTAAGGCCTAAGCTAAAAGTATTATGAACCGCGTAATAAAAAAAAAACATATCCGGGAAAGGGGGGGGAGGAGTTGCAAACACATCAATATTAGTAATAATTGATTTCGTCTATAAATGAGCATTCTTTTGCCTCTCTCAAGAATGACTTATTTCTCTCGTAGAACACATCTTGAGAAAAAAAACAGCGTTGTCATGAACATCCGGATTCGCACTACCGACGTCTTCAGCGCCACCTGTTCCGGAAGCTTTAAGGTCCTGCAGTGTTGCCATTGTTGGCTATTTCACAAGTTGGCTACCTTAAGACACCATCTGGCAATATTAATTTGACGCTGGCTCCACGGTTATATTGTGGCCATTATTAACTTCTGCTATGGCGCATTTGCTATAGACTTTTATTACTTGCAGAAAATGTGAAAAGCAAGCCTTAAAAAAACCTTTGTTTTCATGCTTTACACTCGCGCTACCCGTCAGCGGGCTGGCGGCAGGAGAGTGGCAGGGCGACAACAAAAATGAAGTCACGAAATGGCGATCGTCTAGGCAAATGCGTGTCTAGCATGGAGATTTTCCTAATGGTATCTAGCAGGTTGTCATCCGTCTATGCTGACACTGCTCACTTCATCCTAATGCTGAAGCACACTGCGGTTCTCTTGTGAAGTAGACGACGAGAAATATTCGAAATATAATGAAGCTTGAGTGGTATCATGGTTACTGCGCTAATCAATTTCGGTGTAAGGCTTCAGAAAAAAAAAGCAGTTTCAAATTTTAGTCTTCTCACTGATATGTTTTCCCGAAAAAACTCTGGTAAGAGCTCCATTCTAGACAAACTACGTTTTCTACGTTTTCTGAATAATAAAACATCAGTTGTGAGTGTAAGCGCTGTCCTGTCTGCTTCTACTTGTGTGTGTCTCGGTGCGCTTCGACAAAGTCTTCAAGTATTATATAGTAATTTATTCATTTATTTGAACATTTATGTGGCTTGAATGCTAATCGCGAGGGTAAAATACTGTGCTCTTATTTCTATGTATATGCTTAATTAAAATGATATTCTGTATTCTTCGATATCAAAGGGTATGTTCAAAAGTTTGGTTTCGTTCGATTTGACTACAAATTTGGCGTGGCTTCGTTTGGCTCCTTTTAAATTTGGTTCCGGCTACCCTTAACGGTAACGCTAAAGTCGTCGCTAGTCTCAAGGAGGCTGTCACTGCGCTTCACAATATTTTATAGAAGACCCAATTAATCGTCCATTCCTTTGGGACGAACTCTGTACGTTAGTCAGTAAAAATATTTCATAAAATCAGGAAAAATTTCCATCATTCTCTATTTTATACGCGTTTATCAACAAAGTTAAAAATGTCAAGTTATGTTAGTCTGTACGTGCTACTTTCGATTGAACACTTCAATGTCCACCAGTATTTTTGCTAGCTTATAAAATTTCTGAAATAATGTGAGACGAAGTTCTACCGGGTCTCTCAGTGCCTTTCTTTACACGTGCATCATATTTGGAGAATACTTTGTACTATCAGTCGTTCTTCATTTATTTGTTTCCTTAAATCTTGAGCTTACTGAAGATGTATGTCGCGGAAAGAAAGACAGCTGTTACCAAGGAAAGCATGGACAACTCCTATAAATTGTAATAATAAATTAATGAATAAAGTACAATAGTCTATGTGAATATTTTCTCTGTAGCGTATTTTGTGTTAGAACAACGTTGTTGCTAGACGTCAGACAATGTTTGAGAGAGAAAAAAAAGAAACAACTAAAGAATAACACCGCAGCCCTGCTACACACAAAGCATGCAGCCTTCACCCTGTCATTTTCTACGCACTTGAGTACAGGTATAGACAAGGAAAACATGAAATAAAACGTCCATATGGTGACACCGGAAGCGGCTTTGTTGCGCCTGCTTTCCCCTGACAGCAGGCACAGATGCGGCTGCGGACGACAGTCTAGAAGGGACTGCTGTGATACGCGTCGGGAAACTGCCATCCGCCCGTGAAAAACAATAGCTTCCAATTTCGGGGCAGAAAATGCTTTGGTTACGCCTGATATACTGCTGGTGCTAAGGGCGAAGAATATGGAAAGATAACAACTGACTTCGCCACAACAGTATGCTGTATAACACGCCGCAGCAATTAAATGCCACGGCGTTGCACTAGGAGCTTCATTAGTGCACATCTGTTTAGGGAAAGCTGACACACTTTTATTATCCTTTCTGTTTTCGGCTTTGTGCGCCAATGCTTCTGCTTCTAATGGCTGGACAGTGCGCCACCACGCGTGCTATTTTAAGCCTTTGCGTCAAGGGGGGCCTACGGCTGACGGGCGACGTAGCAGGCGAGGGAAAACAAAGCAGTTGACGGAAGCCATGGGTCGACATACGTCCGTGTAGGCGGGACGCCTTCGCAAGCCTGCGTAAAAACAGCTCCCCTGAGTGTTTACCTATCCGTAACGCAACATCTTTCATCGTTGTGCCTTTGACGTTTGTGTCCTGAAACGAGGCATTTAAACTAGACGCCAGCGGAACAGGGACGCCTGGTCAGGAACACTTTATCGGGCATGTCAAAATGCCCTTCAACACCAAAGCATAAAGTTGTATTGTAAACGCTTTTAAATTTCGGAAGTTACTACTTTTGCCAGAGCTACGTGCCATTTACCGTTGCTCGCGCGGCACGACTACTCTGCGAGTTTTTCATGCACATGTAAAACATTGGACGATCGATAAGGTGTGCGCCTCTTATTTTAGCAGTGACGTCTTTAAATATCTAGGTGAGCTGCCATATCACTTTTCTAAATCAGCATTCTCGTACACATAGTGCAATATCGATTTGATAACACGAGTTTTTTTGCTTTAATTTTTAATTCCCATTTGCTAATACGTTACCGAAGTGCCTGCTGCGAAGATAGATTTTATGTAAGAACATTTTCTTGTTAAGTGGCAATCGTGAGACTGGTGCCAGAGATATTATCAACTCGATCACACCTAACTTTACGTATACGATGATAGCCTTTGTACGTTCATGTATACGGTTAAGTATGAGCGCGGTTGCCTATTTTAAAGCAGACATTTGGGGCAAATGCCATGCCAGACGTTCTCTGCAAATTAACTGATTTAGGAATGTTCCAAATACGAAGCGGTTACCAACGCAAAAAAATAATATTGCGGGGGCATGCTTAGTACATTCTGAGAATGTGAACAGGGAAGCCTAGCCTAGCGGGAACCATACATAGCCGCCACGGCGGCACAGTGGTTACAGTGCTCGGCTGCTGGCACGAAGGCCGCAGGTTCGGTGCACGCATAAAGTGCTAGAGGCCAGTGTACTCGGCTTTAGGTGCCCTTAACCTCAGGTGGTCGAAATTTCCCCACACTTCTCTACTACGACATGTCTCGTAATCATGTCGTAGTTTTAGCACGTTAAACGCAAACTATATAGTGTTGTGCGCAACGGCTTTCCAAGGAACGACGTTCCAGGAACTAGTTCCTTTTGGAAGGAACGGAGGAACGCCATCATTCCATTCAGGATCGGTGCAACTGTAACGGTAACTCGTTTCGTTTACGAAGGATCGGTACAGAGAACGGAGTTGCTTTTGTAAACGTTCCACGGCATTGAAAAGGCGTACGCACGCAGCACATCATGCACAACAGGGTGGACAGGCGACCGCTTGAGGCGCAAAAATGTACCGCTCGCCTATCACATGACTATGATGCATCCCGGTTCTCACTTCAAGGCGCTCGCCGGGTGCGCGGAGAAGTGAAAGACGCCGAGACTGACCGCATGCGGGAGGAACAGTCGATGTTTGCCGTGCGTCGTAGAAAGCATATTATCATCATCATCATGAGAGGGTACGCGCTGTCTTCGTCCTCTTCCTCTTCTCTTTCGCTCCCAGAACACGTGGCCTGATTTTTCCGGCGCGGGATGCAATAACTGTGATGGGCGAGAGAACAACTACAGGGAGAGCGAAAGAAAAAGATATAGAGAAGAGCAAGAGAGATATGCTTGGTGAAAAAAAAATTCCGCGAGGCGAGATTCGAAGCTACCTACCCACGATCTGAAGGCGAGCGTTGCTACCACTCGGTTATCCAGTTTTTTTTTCTTTCATTGTATTTAATTTAACATATAGGGATAGAATTCTGAAGCAATTCAATACTGACAGAGAACTAATATGTTCATTCTCCTCGTATAACGACCCAACGACGAACGCATAGCCCCAAAACAATTCGCATTCATCTCTAGAGAGAATACATCAAGCAACCGACATTTTGCAATTATACACTTAAACGACGATACGGGTACACACCTCACCAATGCAAATACCATTCTGGCTGACTTCCCATTTGCTCGTATACATCTCTGTGCTGAGTGACCATCTTAATGAAGTGAGATGGTCAGGAAATCAATGGCTATGCGTTTTTCTGCAACATGCTCGCACACTGGAATAGTATAGCATAGCCTTGAATAGTATAGTATATTGTGACCTCAAATGGCACTCGTGTGTAGTATATTTAGACGACGTAGTCGTTTTTCCCACTACCTTTGAACAGCACATTGAGGGGCTTGAGGCGGTTCTTCTGGCCATTCGTACCGCCGGCCTGTCTCTGAAGCCGGAAAAGTGTCATTTTGGATACGAGGAGCTCAAATTGCTTGGCCATATTGTCAACAGTGGCGGTGTTCGCCCCGACCCTGAAAAGGCTATGGCAGTTCCTTTGTTCCCGATACCCAAGACGAAAACATGATGTACGCCGCTTTGTGGGCCATTGTGCGTATTACCGCCATTTTGTGCCAAATTTTTCGAAAATCGCCGACCCTTCTACAACAACTCGTCAAGGACAACGTCGCCTTCGTCTCGGGGTCCAGAACAATCCGACGCTTTCCGCGACCTTACAACAATGCTTAAAAACGCCGCCGATCATTGGTTCACTTTGACACCGAAGCAGACACAGAAGTACGCACCTTATGCGAGTAACCTTGGCCTCGGAGCCATTCTCGTGCAATATCAAGGATGGCGTGGAACGTGTCACTGCCTACGCTAGCCGCACGTTGTCATCTGCGGAGAAAAACTACTCAACCATTGAAAAAGAATGTCTGGCGGTTGTATGGGCAATTACGAAGTTCAGGCCATACCTTTACGGACGCTCCTTCGGAATCGTCCGTGACCACCACTCTCTTCGCTGGCTGGCGAATCTGAAAGATTTTTCGGGCGGTCTTGCAAGATGGAGCCTTCGGTTACAGGAATTTGATATAACGACAGTTTACAAGTCTGGCCAGAAACACACCGACACCGACCTGTCTTTACCCGCGCACCCGTCGAGACCGCTGCAGAAGACACGGACGAATACTTCAGTTGCATTGCTATTCTAGCGCCATTAAACGTGGCGGAGAAGCAACGCGAAGACTTAGAACTGCAACCACTGATCGATTACCTTGAGAGCCGTCGCCCACAACCCCCACGTCAGTTTGCGCGTGACTTGTCATCTTTCTGTATACGCAACGACGTCCTCTGCAAGCGCAACTTTCATCCAACAAAAACTGTTTACCTCCTAGTCGTTCCTGCTGCTCTCAGCGATGACATTTTGCGTGCATGCCACGACGAGCCATCGTCCTGCGCATCTTGGCTTCACGCGTACTCTAGCGAGGATCAAGCAGAAATACCACTGGCGGAAAACTTACAAAACCGCCAGGCAGTACATCAAGACTTGCACATCTTGCCAAAGCCGCAAAAGTCCACCGATGAAACCAGCCGGTCTGCTTCAGCCAGTACGACCCCCCTCACGCACTTTTTGCAAAGGTCGGGATGGATTTACTCGGCCCGTTTCCAAAGTCTAGTGCTGATAACCGCTGGATTGTTCTCGCCACCGACTACTTGACTAGATACTGCGAAACCCAAGCCGTTCAGCGAGCAACTGCTTCCGATGTGGCTAATGTTTTTGTCAAGAACATCGTTCTCCGCCACGGTGCCCCCGCTGTCGTCATCACAGATCGTGGTACTGCATTTACGGCACAGTTGCTCTGAGATATCATGCGGCTGAGTGGTACGACACACCGAACAGCCACTGCGTACCACGCGAAAGACCAACGGATTAACCGAACGCCTTAACAAAATGATTGCAGATATGCTTTTGATGTATGTCGCCAAGGATCACAAGAATTGGGACGAAATCATCCCGTATGTCACATATGCCCACAACACGGCTCTTCAGGAAACCACCGCCTTTGCTCCTTGTAGTATAGTTTACGGCCGCGACGTCACCACGATGCTTCACATCATGCTGCAACCAACTCCGCCGGACGCGTATACCCCGGATACAGATGTACTTGTCAAGCGTGCCGAAGAAGCCCGGAAGCTTGCGCTATTACGCGTTTTGTCGCGGCAAAATCAAGACGCTCGCCGTTACAACATCCATCACAGAGCTGTAGCATACGAACCGGGTGACCTAGTGTGGGTTCGGACCCCCCATACATCAGCGAGGGCGCTCAGAGAAGTTGTTATGCCGGTACTTTGGACCCTACACAGTTCTTCATCGCCTCGGTGAAGTTAACTACGAAGTTGTCCCAGCAGACACATCGCACCACTCTCGTAGACTACGCTCCTCAGATGTTGCTCACGTCTCCAGGATGAAGCCGTACCATTCGCGTTGATTGCACGCCACGAACTTTGTGGTGCGGAGTCTGCCATCAGGACCATTGCGCCTTTCCTTCTCGTTTCTTTTATCTCGCCCTTGTGCTTTTCAACAGTCACAAACATTTTTGGCTAAGCTTTCACTGTTATTCGTAGCCGCGGCATCCATACGATGCCTCGGTTTTTTTTTTTTTTTGGTGTGTGTGTGTGTGTGGGGGAGAGGGTAATACAACGCGCTGGTGGTGGCAGGAGCAGATAGCGAAGAGGTTAGTGGCTGCTGTGGCCGAGTAAACGACTGTTCGCTTCGAGTTCCTGGTCGTCGTTTCCTTTCGCGACAATATCAAGGGAGAGGGAAAGGGAAGTGAGGGTGCGGATGAGAGGAGAACGATTATAGCCAGAGAGAGAGAAACAGATGGTGAAGAAAGAAAAAAAAGCTAGAAGGGGAGAGAACGACTACAGCACAGAGATAATAAAATAAAAAGAGAAATACACAAAGAAATAGAAAAATAGAGAGAAAGCAAGAGAAGAAAGAGAAAAAAGACATAGAAAGACAGAGAAAGAATTATACAGCAATATGTTCGCTGACTGCGAACACGGGACTTTACTAAGTTGCAAACTTGTATCCTGGATATTATTTTCTACTCACACTTAAATATTGAATCAGCACTCATTAAAGGCCTAATTATTGTCCCTTTCGATGTGGTTTCCTGAGCAAGAAAATTTAATTATATTGGTGCATTGGTGGATATTTCTATTATAATATCTGGAGCGCAGTATCCTGACTGCGCCTCTGAAGACTGACGTGAAAATTACCCCACGTGTAGGACTTGAAATAGACGAGCACAAAATTTGCATTTAGACATGTCTGTATTAGGGCCAATGGTCTCTAAAAAATTCTGCTGGGAGTGTTTATTTAGACTCCGTTTACCTATCTATAGCCTGCTGTCGGCGATGTTAAATTCACATATTACAGTAAAAGCTCGTTAATTCCATCGTCGTTGATACGAAAAATCGGACATTTCGGACGTGTTCTCCGGTACCGGCCAGCATATGCATTGCTTACTGGAAACAAACTCTCGTTAATTCGGTCATAATAGTCCGCGATTCAGAGGATACCGGGAGCGTGCCGACCGCGAACCAGCGCAAGTGTGCGGCGCAGAAAAGCGAAAACGACGTTCACGGTCAACCGAAACGAGACGGCGCAGTCCTCACTGCGATCATTATAATGGCAAACCGTACGGTAACGACAGGAAAGCCAGAACGGTTCATGCCTATTTCCGTTTACCACCACGTGTGACACCTGATATTCGTGGACGTTCGAAAAGGCGTGTTCGCCAACAGCTATCGCGTTGTTGGCGGCCAAGGCTTCAGCGGCTGCGGCAAATTATTTCGTTTACCGGCGAAAAAAAGTATCGTGAATTGTGTGCGGTGGCGGTGGTGGTGTTGGTAGCAATCACGGAGGGTGAAGAGCACGTTTAGGGCAAATTAAGACATGGGGGTCTTGCGCCGCGGCCGCGCTCTGAAAGACGTCGCAGGGTGAGGAAAACTGTGGCTTTTAAGGCGAAAGCCTTTAATGTCTCATGTTCACGTCCGTCAGTCCGTCCGTCTGTCCGTCCGTCCGCCCATCAGACCGTCCGTCCGTCCGTCCCCTGGCACGGTGCCAGGTGGCCACGGGGGTGCGCCAAAGGATGCCGGTCACGTCGATCGCGCCTCACATCGGACTCTACAGCTCTCGCGCTTTGCTTGCGTAGCGTCGCTGTGCCTAGCGTGTCCAATCATGCAAGAAGGGAGACGCGCGCATCGCGTTCCATTCTGACCGACCCCGTCTCATTGGCACAGGCGTTCGCCGAACAGACTTTGCAATTTACAAAGTGCCCTTCAATTTTACGCTGCTTCTATGCAAAATAAGTACAACATTTACGTATGAATGAAGAAAATGAAAGTGTATTGATGTTGTAGACATTGGTTTATTGTTTTCTTGATACTTTCAATAATTCGTAATTCCGTTATTCCGGGCATTTTTCCCCTCTAGTGAAATCCGAACTAACGAGCTTTTACTGCATATTGCCACGCGCGTTTCTTTCACTGTATTCGGTTTCCGCCCACAAAGACTATCAGCAGTACTCGGCGCAGACCGCGCCTTATTGTTCTAGAAGCTTCTCGCTTGTAGTAGATCGTTCTGTTAAGATTGCACGCAAGCGCTAACACTAAAGATTATTCCAGAGCTTCCGCGACGACTAGTGATAAGGCTAGAATGTTCGACGCGTGCGTTATAAAAGCCGGCGCGTTCCAGCGATGTACAGTTTGATCGACGGCCGACGCTTTGTTCGCCGCTATCACTGCCAGTGTGTAGTGCTGTAGCCTGACCTTCAGTTTTCCGGCCACGCAAGTTCGGCCTAATAAAGAGTTTCTTCTTTGACACGCCGACTGTAGCCTTCGTCGACGTCACGACCACGTGACATCTGGTGGAGGTGCTGGGTATTCCGAGCGACTGTCGAACTTCCTCGCGGACAATGTCTGCGATCGAATCCACTTGAGGTTGTGGCGAAGGCATCAGCCTGCGCAGTTCCTCCCGCACGATCGCTCGTATAGTCTCGCGCAAGTCGTGCGATTGAAATGACTGAACCTCGCCGTAGTTCGTCGTCGGAATGCGGCGGTTGTACTGCCTCGTACGCATTTCGAGGGCCTTTTCAATCGTCCTGGCCTCTGAGACGAATTCCATGACCGTCGTGGGTGGGTTGCGTACAAGGCCGGCGAACAGTTCCTTCTTAACTCCCCGCATCAGGAAGCGAAGCTTCTTCTCCTCGGACATAGCGGGGTCAGCATGACGAAACAGGAGCGTCATTTCTTCTGTGTACATCCCGACGTTCTCATTTGGGAGTTGTACACGGCTCTCCAGCAAGGTTTCGGCTCTTTCCTTCCGGACGACGCTTGTGAAGGTCTCCAGAAATGCGGCACGAAAAAGGTCCCAGGTCCGGAGTGTGGCTTCTCGGTTCTCGAAAGGAACCATGTCCGAGCGGAATCTTGCAGGGCAAAATAAACGTGCCGCAACTTGTCATCGTTGGTCCAGTTGTTGAAGATGGCGACGCGGTCGAACCTGTTCAAGCCAGCTCTCCGGGTCTTCGAGTGGTGAACCGCGGAAAGTTGGCGGCTCCTTGGGTTGCCGGAGCAGGATCGGTGCAGGCGGCACAGGGGTGGTCATCGTCTCTGCAGTAGTGGTCGTGGCCTTGGTCTTCCGAGTCTGGTCAGGTAGAAGCCCGTACTCTGGAGGTAGCCCTCGTTGCCTGCGGCTAGCTCGCTGATCGAAGCTGGCGTCGATGTCTTCTTCACGACGTGGGCTTGGCTCACGGCTGGAGGGGGGCGTTCGGTGCATGGACCAGGAAGCACCTCCACCAGATGTCACGTGGTCGTGACGTCGACGAAGGCTACAGTCGGCGTGTCAAAGAAGAAACTCTTTATTAGGCCGAACTTGTGGCCGGAAAACTGAAGGTCAGGCTACAGCACTACACACTGGCAGTGATAGCGGCGAACAAAGCGTCGGCCGTCGATCAAACTGTACATCGCTGGAACGCGCCGGCTTTTATAACGCACGCGTCGAACATTCTAGCCTTATCACTAGTCGTCGCGGAAGCTCTGGAATAATCTTGAGTGTTAGCGTCTTGCGTGCAATCTTAACAGAACGATCTACTACAAGCGAGAAGCTCAAGATTATTCCTGACCTTCAGTTTTCCGGCCACAAGTTCGGCCTAATAAAGAGTTTCTTCTTTGACACGCCGACTGTAGCCTTCGTCGACGTCACGACCACGTGACAATATGTAGCTGGATGTGAGCCTTAAATTGCTGATTTTATTTCGCCTGAGGATTCTCCGAGACTATATATTTATTAAAAAGTCAAATGTTACGTAAATGTAACGAAACGTTCCAATTTTCGAAATGTACCTGTAACGAGTTCCTTTTGCACTTAAGGAACTTGTAACGGGAACTCGCTTCCAAAATTGGGAAGGTACGAGGAACGAAGTGTCGTTCCTGTTTTGAGGAACGTGCACAACACTGCAATTATAGTTCTACTCATGGCGACGTGGGAGGACGTTCTGAGACTGAGCATTCTTGGCAAGTCAGTCGCCATTGAGTCAGGGTGGATGGAGCACGCGTGTCACCCGTCCTCACGGTTCTTCAGCGCTGGTGTTCACCCGAACAGCGCACAGACGAAATGGATGAAAGGGATGAGCAGCTCGCGCACTCACGTGGTAGCTGTACTTAGGCAAAAGTTGCGTACTTAAACGCGAAAATTGACCAGTGTTCCGCGTCGGCGGCGTTGGCACCAACTCAGGGTGATGCAAAGAATCATCATCACGAGATGACTTCGCCATATGACCTCATCATGACGTCACAGATAGTGAAAATTTGCAACGTCGTGAAGTCGCTGTGACGTCGAATAACGCGTGACGTCACACGATGGCATTATAACGTGATATGATAGCATGGTCAATGATGAGGCGATCATGGAGGCATGTGCCAAACCACGTTAGGTGCGGACAGCTTTCGGTTTTAGATGCGAAGCATCTTATGCTCGGGGCTGTGTCCGTCCTTCCCGCGTCCCCCCGTCCGGCGTCCCGCGTCCGGTCACTTTCATGAAGTTGGGAAGCAGCCACTATGCGAACCAGAACACTGAAGTACAATAAGGCCGTCAACCACAATCACAGTCATAAGAGAGTCATGGCAGAGAGCACAGGGTGGCTGCTTAGCAATGGCTGGCAGGTGGTGGGTGCAAGCAAAGAATAACGCGCTCTACCGATGGTGTCTGTCGCCCACGTTGACTCCATTCTTTGATCTTCCTTGCATGTGCTTGCGGGGGCTTTTTCCGTCCCTCTTTCCCGCGTCCCACAGCTCCTCTCCTACGCTCCCGCCCTTTCTCTCCTCTAGGAATCCTCTACTCTACGGAGCGGCCACCCGCATCCCGTTGACTCCATTCCTTGATCTTGCTTGCATGTGCTTGCGGGGGCTTTGCCCGTCCCACGTCCCACCCCCCTCTCTCTCTCCTACGCTCCCCACCTTTCTCTCCTCTAGGAATCCTCTACTCTACGGAGCGGCACCCGCGTCCGTTGACTCCATTCCTTGATCTTGCTTGCGGGGGCTTTGTCTTTCCCGCGTCCCACAGCTCCTCTCCTACGCTCCCGCCCTTTCTCTCCTCTAAGAATCCTCTACTCTACGGAGTGGCGCCCGCATCCCGTTAACTCCATTCCTTGATCTTGCTTGCATGTCCTTGCGGGGGGCTTTGTCCTTCACGCGTCCCACACCCCCCTCTCTCTCCTCTCCTACGCTCCCCCACCTTTCTCTCCTCTAGGAATCCTCTACTCTACTGAGCGGCGCCCGCGTCCCGTTGACTCCATTCCTTGATCTTGCTTGCATGTGCTTGCGGAGGCTTTGTCCGTCCCTCATTGCTGCGTCCCACAGCCCCAAAGCGCATGCGCGTCCCCTCTTCCTCTCCTACGATCCCCCCTTTCTCTCCTCTAGGAATGCTCTACTCTACGGAGAGGCGCGCACGATAGGTGGTGTGACAGCTGCATACTCCGGTGGGTGCGCCACGGTAGTTCCGCGGATGAAAATGACGGAGCGCGCGCGCGCCTCATTCTCTGTGCTATGCAGCGCCGCGATGAGCGCCCGGGCCGCTGCCGCGAAACGGGAGCGGCGACGTCTCTCCCGCTCAAGCCAGGCGTCTCCCCGCTGCTTCACATCCATACATGGTTCCCTTTAGCGGGAGATGGGGAAGTTTTTTTTCTTTCTTTTTTTTTTGGGGGGGGGGGGGGAGCAGCATCAATACATTGACTGAGAAGAAAAAGCAGATAGCTTTAGCCTTCCGGTCATTTTAGGTGAATGTACAAGGGACCATGGGATTTTTCTCACTTCTTCACTTTTGCAAACGCCGCGAAGAAGTGGACGACGTAGACGCCCAGCTGACCCGCTCACTTTTTAACGGAACAGCGTTAAAGTTCGTCATGTTTTCCTCGCATCAGCGCTCGTTCGACCTTACCCAAAACATTTCTATCAAGAATGCCCATTATCTCTCCAGCTGATCACTCTACATTTTTAGGTATGGAACTTGCTCACCACCTTAAATATCGCCTTCATGTGTCTAACGTAAAAAGGAAATGGCTTGCGGCATACGCGTTCTCATCGATGCTCGATTGCATTTCTTTTCCCCTACTCCCATATCACTTCATTATGCTTTGGTTCATTCTCATCTTAACTACAACATTGAATCTTCCTTTCTGGAATTCACTAACATCTCCTTTAAAATTACTAAATGCTCGAAGGTTTCGTTCCGAGTAGAAACAATTTTTCTTAGATTCGTCTAACTCCGGTTTTTTGACTGCTCTAGTTGCTTTTTTCGTTAGCTTTTTTTTTGTCTATCTTCTTGTTTTCCCGCATCTTTGTATCCTTTTTCTATTATTTCCATTATTTGCTTTTTGTATTTTGTTTATTTGTTTGTGTTTAATTATTTTGCGTACTGCATTACTCTTTATTCTTTTGGAAAGTGTATCTTGCCCCGCCCTTTTTCTCACATTGACTTGGCCACACTTCTTTACATGTTCAATGCTTTTTGTTAACGCTCTTTTTAGGTTAGTTTCTTGCTTGTATTAGATTAGATTTTGTCATTCTTAAGGCTTATTAGTGCCATTTTGCTCATATTATTCATCATGTTGTAATGCACAGGAGGTCCCGTTTCAGTTTCTAACTACGGCTCCTCGTTCGGTATATACTTGTGATTTATTGCTCCCTTTCTTTGAGGTGAAATAAATGATTCAGACTCTCATTCTGAAAGGAGTACTGACGAAAACTTTTGACGGTGAGATAACTTGTGGCATAGATTTGTGTGGGCACACACGCATCATTAACGATATATCGATGGATTATGTAGCATAGAGTACACCTAAAATCAATTTGAAAGTCAGTATCGTGGCACCGCACCAGACATGCGCCTTTGGTTTTCGTGTAATCAACCAACCACCACATATGTCACGAGTTTGTGTTGGCTGCCGCGATCCTTGCGAGCGTTCTCTCCTTTCAGACCTTTTCAACAGAAAGAGGGGGGCAGGCTTGCACGGGAGTACGAAGGCTGATGTCCTTGCCTCGCCAGTTAATTTTTGTGGGGTCACGCATATTTACAACGTCTCCGAAGGGAGCCTTCGTTGAAAAGAGTCATCAACGAGGTGCTCATGCGCACGGAGGTTTTTCTGTTCACGTAGCAGCTAAGTTTACCCGAAAACCACTCTGGGTCTCGCCTCACTCGGTGCTCATCTGAAACCGAAACTGCGACTGGGCAATAGAAAACCATCTCCAAATAATTAACCGTCGCACGCTTGACCAAACGATCTTTGCAACCGTGATAAGTGGGTTACTAGCTACTTATTGTAACAGAAAAGACAACGTGCAATTTTTTTTGTGTTAGTGCTCCTTTAAAGATCTCGCTCCGGAAAAATTTTGGTGTCGGCGTCTTCATCTGTGAGCTAAGAAAACAAAGAAAAAACAAAACTGATCCCTCTGTCATAGGAATCGGTATAACAGAAGAGTGAAACGTGTATTCACAGAGGTAGTTGAGTGTCTATTGTGCATTGTTTTGCCACAGGCTCGAAGGAATGAATACTATAGCAACAAATTGTAATGTCACGCAAAGAACAGCAAGCCGGTCGCAAATTGCAGGACGTTCCTCAAGCAGAAAGGACGCACGAAAAGAACATGTACAGGACGAGCGCGAACTAACAACTGTCACAGCTCGACACTTAAAACACTCTGCTCAAACACAAAGAAAGACGCAAGGAACGAACGCACAAGTACACGCAGCACGAACGCGAACAACTTTCACAATTGGTACTTGTGTGTGAGCAGCGTGCTCCTTTCGCAAGCGCGGCCGCTGCAGCGAGCGAAGTGGTCTTCGTGTTCTCTGTAACTTCAACGTACACTTACGGTGAAAGCCAAAGACGTACAAGCCCCCCGAGATAACGAGGCAAGCGCTGGTGCACAAACGACCACGCCCTGTCGAGGCGCGCGCGCATCGCAACGCGCGGGCGACGGTTTTGAAGCGCGCCTTGCACGCCCTGGGGACCATTCGCGCCACCTCCCCAGAGATAACCAGACCACGCTGAAGCCGCCGGTCTCTAAGTACTGCTAGCGGTAAATGGAGTATATAAATAGAGCACCGTTAGCAAGCTGAAGAACCTGCGCTTTGTGGCCAAGTTGGTTCGCACCACGCGCTGCCGCGCGAGTGGTCGTTGGTTCGACTTCCGGCGACGGAACTGTTTCTTCTAGTTTTTTTTTCTTTGCCATCTCTGAACATATTACAGCGAAAGCTGTTATGAGATCACAACAAGGGCCGTTTTGCGCCGTAGTTGTCCGCCGCTGCCGCCGCCGGTGTCCGTAACCACTATCGCGCGAAATACGAAAAAAACTAACTAAATAAAAAAACACCTATCACATGATGGGAATCGAACCCTGGCCCTCTGCGTGGCATCCCAGCACTCTACCACTGAGCTACGCCGGATGCTTGAAACTGCGTTGAAATCTGATCCTATGCAGGCTTCATGTCGGGTAAGGAATCGCGTTAACGTGTGTTGTCAAACGTTTGAGAACAGCAAAATAACTACCAGGCGTCACACAATGCGAATTGCATAACGAGTGGATTGTTCAATGCTCCAACCCATTACAAAAGCCTCAGGCATAATTCTTCATCGTTGTCAGCGACAGCATCAACAAAATGCACATAATGTGTTACAAGTGTGTAGTGGGTACCACACCTTTCCGAAGAATGACGAATAATGGCCATAGTGGACGCTTCCCCCACTCCACAAAAATTAGGATGATTTATGGCGTAGTGAGTACCATGCAAGTGTGCTTGTAGTAGTTGTTCCAAGAGTGTTTACAAAGGCTCTAGGAAGGCCGCACTTCCAGCTTTCGGTGTGACTGTGCTGCGCGTTCCGCGCAGACCTGCCGGTTTTTTTTTTATTGCGCAATTATATAGACACTCTCGGGTGGTTTTCGCCGTCGGGTTGGTGTCGGCGTCACCGTTGCCATCATGTCGCGTATATGTATATGTATCTATATATTTATAAAAGCCACAAAGAAAAATAATTCAGAAAAATGTTTCCGTCGCGCGGCTCTGCAGAGCGCGACGCTAACCGCTGAGCCACGTCCTTCAACGTTCAAACGGCGCGATATACAGCGAGTTTTCAGCGTGTTTTCGGCATTACCAGCGAGATGGCGCAAAGGGCGCGCTCGGCGGGGCCTGAGCTCGGCGCCCCGCTCGTCGGGACGCCCGCGCTCATCTCCGTCGCGCACTTTGCCCCGTGGGGGGTAGACGCCCGTTCGCGCGCGCACTTATCTCGCGGTGGGGGAGAATTGGGTTTTCGCCGGAACGATTACGTTGTAGTTACCGAGCGCACGAAGGTCACTTCGCTCGCGCCAGTCCCCCCCGTTTGGGAAAAGAACACGCTTTCAAACACAACGAAGTAACAACTATGACACTGGTTAGTTCGCGCTCGTCTGTACCTGTGAATACATTTCGTGCGTCGTTTTTGTTTGAGCAGCGCGTTGTGTCGAGCTGTGAACGTTGTTAGTTCTCTCTCGTCCTGTGCGTCTTGTTTTCGTGCGTCATGTGTGCGTGAGCAGCTCGCTACACGTTTCGACCTGCTTGCCATTCGTCGCTTGACATTCCAATTTGTTGCTATCGCATTCATTGCTTCGCCTTATGGCGAAACTGTGACTTTTCAACGCGATAGCGTTAAAGAGCTCTTTTCGCAGAAATTCCGGCGTCGGCGTCGGCGTCGGCGTTGGTGTCGGTGTCGGCGTCGGCGTCAGCGTCGTTGGTTGTGAGCGAAAAATCATCATCTTGTACGTGACCGAAAAATCATCTTGCCCGTGACCGAAAAATCGAGAAGGATGCAAATAAAATAAATAATAAAAATTTTCGGGTCCGAGTGAGGATCGAACCCGGGTCGTCTGCGTGGCAAGCAGGTGTTCTACCATACAGCCATGCCTCTGCTTGGATATACTGTGAAAATAACTTCCTCTGCTTCGAAATGCAGTGAAAATAACTTTCGTGCTTCGCAAACGCCAGCGTCCTTTATATAGGCGTCGCAATATAACATGTAATATCCCAGGAATATTGCGCGGTACAAGCGTACATTGACATCGGGCGTCAGAATATGTGACTATCATAACGATTCCATAGTTTAAAGCCAGCCACCCATTACAAACGGCACACACCTTACTGCGCGTATTCCCTTAACACCACGTAGTGGGTGCATAACAAGTTCGAAAACATTTCCCACATTTGCCGCGCATAATTTCTTCTGGTTTAAACCATACTACCCATTACATAGTATGCACTAAGTGATTGAAGTACGCAGTAGGGACGGGATATCGCTATCGCGTTCAACTCTTAAAGGCGAAGCTTAAGGGTCCCCCCAATTTTTTTATTTTACAATACCATACCCGCGACGGAAATACGTCAGTGGAGCCGTGGTGGACCCCTGGCAGAAAACACTTTCATGTTAAAATCGGTGTATCCGTATCTGTACAGATACAGATACGGTGTATCTGTATCTGTATCTACATATATGTATATGTATCTATATATTTATAAAAGCCACAAAGAAAAATAATTCAGAAAAATGTTCCCGACGCGCGGCATCGAACGAGCGACCTGTCGCTCGTTCGATGCCGCCAACGAGACAGGTGCGAAATAAATTAGTAAAATTCGAGACAGGTGCAAAATAAATTAGTAGTAAGAAATCTTCAGTACGAGAAATAATCGAACCTACACCTTTCTGCGTGGTAAGATGGTGTTCCACCACGGACCCACTCCAGGGCTTGATGCTGCTTCGTAAAAGAACGCTATAAGAATGTTGTGTAGCAGGAGGAGTCTCCCTACAGCACGTAATATTGCTTTGTAGAATGGTAACATATGAATCGCGCAACGAGTGAGTCATTTATTGCTGCCCGCCCATTACGAAGTGTGCAGGTGCGCAGGTGCAAAAGGCGCCTTACGGGCACGTGGTGGGTACTTCGCCAATTTGCAAAAGTAATAGTTATGGCGTAGTGGACGCTTCGCAACAGTGTACTTGCAGTAGGCGTCCTAGAATAGTTTGAAACGGCCAACGTTACGCACACGAACGTTCCTTTTCTTGCGGAATGGTTGAAGGCAATGCACACTGGTCCCGATTACCACAAGGGTAGAAAGCTATCGCGTCCTACTCTTGAAAGCCAAGCTCAAGAGTCCTCGAATTTTTTCAACCACATTTTCTGTACCTCACACGATCTTGAAACGCAGATAATTAAGGCTATCGCTTTCAAATGCAAGTTTTCCCGGGCAGCACGGCACGTTCCCCAAATTTTGATTGTAAGGTGGTCAATGACGCCACGATGAAATCCCGTTGAAGCCAATACTGATGCCCCATCAGCATTCAGATTTTGTGAGGGCTCCTTACCCGCAGGTCGCAGGATCGAATGGCGGCAGCCACATCTGGATGGCGGCAAATACGCTCGAGGTGCGTTTAGATCTAGGTGCACGTTAAAGAACCCCAGGTTTTCAAAATTTCCGGAGCCCTCCACTACGGCGTTCCTCATAATCACATCGTGGTTCTGCGACGTGAAATCCTAACAATTATTATTATTTTGTGAGAGCTCCAACATCGGCCCTTAGTTATAGATCAGCATACGTTATTGACACTGCCCGACCGCGCAGATAGAGGGCGTTATCTGCCATCACAACAATACTGGTTTTACTTACATAGCTTGAGAGTAGGCTGTACATATTGCCTAATCAACCTCACTTGTTTGCAAGCATTGGGCAGCCGATGCTATAGGTGGCGCTCAATGTTGTCCAAAATAAATGTTTTCGAGCGAACGTTTCAAACGTTGGAAAATACAGATGATATAAAGGAACAAAGCTTTTTTTTTTTAGTTTGAACAACATTAATGCAACGTAAGCTCAAGCTATACCCGGAAACATTTATGTGAAATTTCTTGGTATTTATTTTCATAGCACATGCTCATGGCTACGTCCGGCTGTCTTTCAATCATATTCGCAAGTTGTTCTTCATGTTTTGTCGTGTCTCAAAATTTTTTGACGCAATGCGTAAAACCTTGCATATTTGGACACAGAAATTAATGCAGGGCAATTCCGCTTCAGGCACTGTATTTCCTTCAGCAATCGCATTATTCGGCTGCATGTGTCGATCACTATGGGGATTCGTTACTGGAGCCTAAATGCAGTCGGAAAGCACAGGCCGCTCAGTCGGTCCTTCTGAAACAAAGCAATGCACACACTTGCGTGGCGGTCGAGTGGCCGTGATATCCAGAAGCGGTAGCGTTATGAAGAGCGTACCTTAAGCGGGAAATGGAAAGCTGCTGGAACAAGATGGTCGTGCATGCTGATCAAAGGGATGGACACTCCTCAACACGGGCGATCTGTACTCAGTCATGCCGAAACACAAAGCCCTTTGCGTCTAGACACTGAACTTACACGGTGAGTGCTAGGGGAAAGCGAGTTTATTAGAGGGAGGTTGGGCGGTCAGCCTGAGCTACAGTACTCTTTGTAAAGTCCTGATTAGACTACGCGCATACTAGTAGGAGATGCAGTTTAATTATGGCCGCACCAAGAAAGTTCGTTAAGCAGCTTTAGAGGAAGCGGTCCAGGAAGCTTTCGCAATACCCGTCGCACATATTATGCACGAATTTAGGCGCAATTATTCCTGTTAAGGTGCGGGCTACGCTTACACGTGAAATCATTTCTTTAGAAAGCCACGTACAGGTACGACGTCTTACGCGTGGGACGTAAAACATGCATGGTTGCATGTTTTACCTGCAATTAGTGCTACGGGTGAACCCTCATATATGCAACTAGCAAAAATAAAAGAACAAAAAAAAAGAATTTGTTCGATATATGGGATACTTTGACGCAGAACTTATAAGTTATTGTACTTGGGATGTGAATTCTGGTGTGCAGGTTGTCTTCGCGGCACTGCCTCACCACAATATAAGGCGGACGCTTAACGGCAATACAAGGTTATTTATTCGCTTAGTGTTTTCCACTTTGTATTTTTCTGTGGTTTGTGGTTGGGTACGTGGTGTTACTGCAAGAACGAGTTATACGCTAGAAAATACGGTATGGATGAAAAGTGGCGCCTCTGAATTTTCATACGGGGCTCTGGGTGCTCGTCGAACGACGGAAGTGTCACATCTGCGTTACTCATAATGTCGGACATGTTTTTAAATATTGTACTTAGCGTGCTACTTTAGAGGCTGTACTCAGCGGCGAAATAGGGTTTCTTACAAAATAGTTCCACTATATTCATTATCGCCAACTCAGCGAAAATCAGCAGGTTCTTCTGTATGGCGCCATCCATCGCGTTAAAAAATGCAGCGGAGCAGCGAAAGGAAATCCCGCACGACGGGTCGGTGACGCAATGACGAGAAATCGTTGGGGAAAACGCTTCATGATTTATGGTACACTTACGAAAAACGTCCTTTGACTCTTTTGCAAGTAGTAATATTATAGGGCCACACGAGCGCATATTCTCTGGGAGTGTCCAGCACTAATTGGCAAAACCGGGGACGAGGCGTCCAATGAGTACCTTCGGGTGCGTTGGCGGGCCGTGCTGCTCAGCTCAGGACTAGACCACCAACTCTGGGCGATCCAGCAGGCCGAGGAAGCTGTCTCTCGGCCGGCTCCTAGGTGGGAACCCAGCCCGGAAACCTGCAGGAACTCAATAAACTTATTCACTCATTCACTCACTTACTTTTTGAGAGTTCTGGCCTGCCACGTAGGGTAAGGTGGGGCAAAATGAGACAAAAATGTTAATATAGCGAATATTTATTTTTATTTCACTCTTTACCCTTAAACGACAATGCAGAAACTTTCCTTTGGGTACAAGGTATGTGCTACATAAATATGACCATGTTTACACTGTTCAAAAGTTTATTTTAAAAAGAAATAAAAAAATGCACCAGATGTCTCATTTTGCCCCAACCTGCGGGGCAAAACGAGACAGTGTGAAAAAAGTTTAACCCTTCAGTTTTTGCAGTAGAAGCACTTGAAATTAAACTCCGTGGTCCCTCACGCAGCCTTCATGACCCCAGTCCTTGCACTCCACGCATTGAATCTAGACAGAATCCGGTGCTGTTTTGCTCCAAAACTCCTTGCAGATCAAACACCACCAGTCTTTCTTAGTGTTATTGTTGTATTTTGTTGAAAGCTTGCACTTCATTGGATTATTCAACGATTGGATGCTAGATATAATCTGACGCATCTTCTTCGCCTCCTTTGCCGTTTTGGTGCAGAACTGCACGGGCGTTTCGTGACTTTCAGCTTCGTCAGCCGGGCTTCGTGAGGCGATGAATTTAAAACTGTGCTAGATTCGAATTTTCTAGCACAAATTTGGTATTGAAGGAAAACTCGATGGCGATACGTGTTTGTGAACGGCTTGACTTGGAGATTCTTCCAAATTTGCGTTTGCCTCTTGAGAGCACCCTTGGGAACGCGGAAAAATCTCGATGCAGCACGAATGGAGTGGGTGTCCTGAACAGCAGTCAGTGCTTTTTCACGTCGTTTTCCTCCCAGGAAGCTTTATATGATATTCTATTGTGCGTCCGAACCTTCCAAAACAATAAAATATAATATATATTCAGTGTAAGTGAATGGTTCACTCAATGAGACACTCTCTAAGGCAATTCAATGCCTTTTTGTCGCGTTCTGCCCCCCCCTCACATGTCCAAATTCAAAAAAATTTCCGCTTTGGCCCTGCGCACCAAATGAACTGAAATTTGGGTGGTATGTAGCTAGTAGTATATAGTAACAATATAAATACTTCCGTTGTTGTACTGATGCCAGAGTAGCTTCATGCACGGATCCGAAAATTTGGCCGAGAAGAACTTCGCCCCTTTTTGACGGGTCACGAACACACTGACACCAGCCGCTTAATTTTTCCCACGCGAACGCTGTGAGCAATCATCAAGTTTTACACATAAAAAGGTGGACAACTACCAGCACCTCTCGCTGAAATATAGAAACAAAGTAAAATGCTTCCTGTACTAGCTATAGAGGTCGGCAAAGCCAAAATGTCGCGTTTTGCCCCGTGTCTCATTTTGCCCCGCCTTACCCTATATGACTCTCTTTAAAGAAGCACGTCAACTCTCTCTTGGGGTCTTTATACTTTCATCTAAGAGTCCGTTGACTCACAAGAGAGTAACGTGCCCCTTTAAAGAGACAACATTATTAGTTATGACAGACAACAGAGCCAAGGAAAGTAAAGGGGATGTTGATTGTAGTAATTTTTATGTAAACATCAAGAAAGTAAAGTGGACGAAAAGATAACTTGCTGCTGGCAGGAGCCCGAACCTGCGACCTTCGGATAACGCGTTTGATTGCTCTACCATGTGAGCTACAGCGGTGTACTCCTCCGGTACAGATTATAGGGTATATATGTGTTTAAATCTGGGAGTGTATGCAAACGCCGCTGGTAGCCATGACAGGCGAGTGTGGAACATTCTTTTTCTGCCAGCTGGCTTCACGATGCACGTGATATTTTTTTCCGAGCTGGTAGCTCATTGATATTCCGCCGAGAATGCGAACCAAGCATGACTGCATTACGAACAGGGACTCTCAATTCATTGTATTTCTGAATGTTACCCAAGTGAGCTCTGCATATAGCGCAGATTATGTTCCCGATCTTAAAATACTTCGCGTATGTTTGCGTAGTCAAGAGAGCCTGCACATGTCGACATTTTTTTACTTCTGAGATAACAGCGATGAGAGATTGTAAGTACAACAGTGAACGTGTAATCGTTCTCTCCAATTTTCTTTACGCCTTTTCTTTGTGTCATGTGTTCCAATGCTTTACACTCTGGACAGCTTCATCGCAGAGCGTTCATGAAATTTACTTTTTTAGGTGTGTGTGCGCATATGATGTGCCACGTATCTTTCTTTGGTTTCTGCTTTTCTCTGCTCAGATGGAATTCTACCCGTGTATTCGGCCATAGATAGCTATATATTTAAGCCAGCGGCGTTATTTCTACCACCCCTCCCAATATGCAACCATTTCCGCATTCTCTGTATTAACTTCGTTTTTTATTACAGGCTTTCTGGCAGCTTTCCTAGTTAGGCCTGTCCCAAGGGCAATGGCTTTTACGCGGATGCAGATGAGTCTCTCTTGCAAACAAGGGAACGGTACAGCGAATCCGGCTTGTACTAAAACCGTGCTCGCTTTCGCCCCAGCTCTCGCTTTCTAGGCACGCCCAAAGCGGGCCAGCTGGCTCGAAGAGCGATGTCTCGTAAAACAATTGAAGCTCGTCTTAGCCATGACTTCGTTTTAAACTCGGGAATGAATTCGGAGCGGCTGGCACTTCACAAGAGTCACAAGAAAAGGTACTTAAGGGCATAACGACACGATGTCTCTTTTTTTTTTCAGCTTTTCACTTGGGTGTTATGAGGAGGTCCGTAATCTCGTATTCATAGAAAAAAAAATACTACAATGTCTAAGAATACCATGAATAAAGTTTTGTGCAAGGAGATGTGCTTCATGTTATTCATCGTATCACTACCCTCTATAACCACCTACGCTGCTGCTCGTAGGAACATCAAAAAGCATTTTGCGGTGTGGAAAACGACGAGGGAACGAAATGAGGGAGTGAGGTGCTATATATATATATATATATATATATATATATATATATATATATATATATATATATATATACATATATATATATATATATATATATATATATATATATATATATATATATATATATATATATATATATATATATATATATATATTGTAATGACAAAGAAGTACATCGACGTTCGGGCGCGCGGGCAGCTGGGGTCGAGCGCGAGAAAGAGAAAGACGAGGAGAATAAGAACAGCCGGCCCGCAGCAAGGGCGTTGTCTCTTTGTTCTCTCTTCTTCACTACAATGGCGCAGTCTACGAACTACGAACCGTAAGCGCGTCCCCGTGGGTCATCGCTGCTGAGGGCTTTCCTTCTCGCGAACGCCGCTCACGGCACCGTGATCATGGAGTCCGTGACCCTTCTACAGCCGGGAGCACCTATTACACCATTCGAGGACGGCGTCCAGGCCTTCTCGATGGCGCAAGGGCGGGCTTACTCCGGCGTCACCAAGACAGTGCACGGCCTACCGATGCCAGGGAATGCCGTTCACGCTTCCCACTGTGACAACGAGTCGCTCAGTACTCCATCGGCACCTGTGCCGCTTAGGGGGGCTGTCCAAGCTCCCTCGGACAAGGATCCCGCCTCAGTGAGTACGCTGGTCCACTCCTACACCTCGGACGTTACCACTGGCTCCGCGTGCGGTTCGCCCGAAAGCGCCGCCTAGCTTTCCCACACCATCGCGCGACTCCGCGTCGCAGTCAGCGCCTTAACAGCGCCGACGTCCGCGCGTTTTCCTGCGGCCTTGCCAGCGTTGTACTCTATCGATGCCACGTTGGCCGCAGCTGCCTCGCAAGACCATTATGAGGGCTCACCAGAGAGCCGCAGAGAGCTCCGATACACCCTCGCAGCGCTCTCATACCAACTGAGCTGCGTGGCGTCGTCATTCTCCGGAGTTTCGCCTGCCGTATCACCATCACCGGCTGCCTTTGAACTACCGGAGTTCAACGGATTTCAAGACGACGCCGACAACTGGGTGGCGACCATCAACGCTCTTGGAGCTCGCGAGGCATGGACAGACCAACAGAAATGGTGTGTGGCCGTCGACCGCCTTCGTAATGCTGCCGCGGCGTGGCATCGGTATGAAGGCGTGAGGCAGCAGTCCTGGGCAGACTGGAGTACCAGGCTGATAGCTGCCTTTGGACGGATAAACTACCATTTCAATGCCACCGCGCATTGCAAACTCGCCGCTACCGAGGATGGAGCTCTGGATGGGCACCACCTCGAGGCTCCTACTGCGCAGTGCAGCTTAGCGACAGCAAAGTTACCCTCCAGCCACTGCACAGAAGACCACGTGGCAGACACAAGCCCCGAACAGGGTTCCCCGTCAAGTATCTCTAATTCTGAGACGTTACCAGAGACTATAACCACCTTTGCACCGGGGCCAGCACCTTTCGTGTACGGGCCGCCTTTCGCGAAAGTACCCGAAGAGCCCATGGCACACGTCCCTGCGCTCGCAGACCCATCGGTGCCACTTCTGCTACTACAAGAGCATTCGTTGACCGAATGCACACCTGATCAACTCACGTTGAGCGACAAGGTTCTCCAGGACAAGCACACGGAAGTTGCCCTGTCGCCCATCACGAAGCCCGCTGATAAGGTTCGTGATGAAAGTCCTGACGGTCCTGCCGGCGTTAATAATCACGCGGGCGTGACCAGAAAGAAGCACCGAAAGACCTTGACAGACATGGTGCCTCCTCGGATGCTGTTCTGGACTCCTTCCCCGGACATGCCACATTCACCGTTACCTCTGCGACAAACCCAAAGCCGACCGCCAGAAGAATGTTTTCCATCTCATACGTCGCAGCGTGGCCGAGACCCACCACTGCGAGTCAGCCAGGGTCGCCCACCAGACCCCATTACCGCAGTTCCACCAGCCAAGACGCAGCCTGGCCAGGACAGACCACTGCGATGCAGCCAAAGCCGCCCACCAGAGAGACTGTCGGCAGCTCCGCGCGCTCTGCAGTCATGGCCGAGTGTAATGACAAAGAAGTACATCGATGTTCGGGCGCGCGGGCAGCTGGGGTCGAGTGCGAGAAAGAGAAAGACGAGGCGAATAGAACAGCCGGCCCGCAGCAAGGGCGTTGTCTCTTTGTTCTCTCTTCTTCACTACAATATATATATATATATATATATATATATATATATATATATATATATATATACAAGTAGAAAAATAGATGTGCCTTCACATAACAACTGCTTATTTTGAAAGAACGTAACGCACGCGCCTGCGTGCATTGCGTTTTGTTGTATATATATATATATATATATATATATATATATATATATATATATATATATATATATATATATATATATATATATATATATATATATATATATATATATATATATATATATATATATATATATACCCCTGTGAAAAATAAAGCATTTGTTGGAAGTCAGCGCTGGTGTTCGCGTCGCTTTTCGTCCTTGTCCCTCAGTGCGCTAAAGAAGTGAAAGATGCTTATTTTGCCGGCATTTCGACGGGAACCCCATCTTTTTCAAGGGATATAGACCTTATGCGAAATCGGCTGCCATCTAGCGGCCGCCGTACGCAATTCCGCCATGTTGAAGGCTAGGCGCTCTCCGCATGTGCACACACCGAGCGTACGTGTCGACCTGTGGCGGCTGATAGTAGCGGTAATTCCGAGATATTTTCGTGTACCGTGTTGCTCAGATTGAGGCAATTGGAATGCTGAAAAAAGGTTTGCCGGAAACTAACCTCCATCTTATCAGATTTCCTCGCGACCGACGAGAAGCGGCAGATCGTTTCCTCGCTCCGTGTGCTGCTTACCACTGACGCCGTGTTTACGTTCGCCATTCTAAATGCGGTATGCGACAGCATCGGCACTCATCAGAGAACAATATTTCGTGTCATGCCGGAACGAGACAGTTTTTGCGCCGTATGCATTCAGGCACAGACAAACCGGCGTCGTGTACGAGCTTCAAAGTTGCATCGATCGCGGTTACTCGGGCATGCCTGCTCTGCTGTTGACACCATTACTAGGTTTATTACATTGAGATAACAATTAATGTTAGACGGCTACTCGTGCGTGGACCGATTGTGCTGGAGCCAGTGGCGTAGGCAGAAATTTTTTTCCGGGGGGAGGGGGGTGGGGCATGCATTTGATCTGACGTGGGATCCGGGCAGGTAAGTGTTTTCGAGTGTCATTTTGTGCTCTGTATTCCATGGCAGAAAATAATTTTTGGGAGGGGGGGAGGGGAATGGGGCTCGGGCCTGGTGTATACCACCTCCTGTCTTCGTCATTGGCTGGAGCGTGTTGTTCATAGTTTGTTTTCGATTGGGGAGCTTAACAAGGTAGCACTTGGTGCAATGATTTGCGCGCGTATTGTCTTAATATGCGTATATTTTCAAGTATTTCATGTGCTATGACGGCCAATACATACAGAGGAGTGGCCCGGATGGGCCACTCCTCTGTATGTATTGGAGCACCTACCAGGTTCTCACAGAAGCTGATCCCCCCCTCAGAAAATCCCGCATCCCCAGTTATGAAATGTTTGTGTGTGGCACTTGTCGTATGAAACTTTGAAGAAAGGCTGTTCCGGCAGATGTGTTACATTCGGCTGTGGGTGCGCTACAGTTGGTTACGCGTGGAGGTAGTTTCGCAAGCGTTCAGTCGCCGATGCAAAAACTGTCTTGCTGGAACGGGTTAAAATTGCGAGGCATCAGCAGGCCCCGAAAGCGACGATGGGAACGCGAATATTCTTGGCGTATTGTGTTCTTTGTGAGCACATGTCGGAAGGAGATTTAATAAAATACCAACTAACCAGCACCTACTTCTTGGAGAAACTAAATCTTTTCATGTTCATTTTCGACATGCGTGAGAAGCGGAGAATTTTACATTTTAATCGTGCGATAATACATAACATACGTCGGTGACCACAGCAGGCAAATATTTGTTTGAATATTATAAAAAGGGGACAAAGCTTTATTTAATATTAAATGTGCTTTACATAAGCTCGACGTAGACTGTCCCTTATGAATTATGCTTTCAAATGGATCAGCAGCGCATTTTTACCGTCATCGCTGTGCCACGCCGTGTCGCGCGCTCAAGCCTCCTACTAGCCATCCTATGCTCTACGCTCACGATACTGAGATAGCTACGAACTCTTCATTCGCTACACTTAAGACAGAGAGACAATATTTATAACCTGGCGCATGACTTTATTCTCAACGACGCCAGGCTTACATGTGACTCGGTGACAAACTTGTACTTTCTTCTCGTTGTGACGCAGTTCTTAACACGTAATCACTGTCAACGTATAACTGGGAAATGCCGGAAACGTGTACAGGCCCTTACACACTCATCCGACATTTTTGTGCCCCGATTGCCCACTATCAAAGCAGATACAAGCAAGAAGCTATTCGCCTCGAGATCTTGGAGTCGCGCCCTCTCGCGTGTGACGTCAGGGAGAGGACTCTTCGGGCGCGCGTTCGCTACGTGAAGGCTGCTCGACGCTGCCAGCCTGTCTATCGCGCTCGAGTTATTGAAACATTCGTGGGCGAGTTGATAAAGCAATTCGTACTGAATGTTCAAGCAAAATGCACAGCGAAATCGAGCGCAGTTGCCGTCAGGAGCACGTTCTGTGTCGATTGCTCCTGTTGTCGTCTGCTAGCCATCCATGTGTACTGCTGCTTCTATGGGGAATTTTTCTTTTCGCGACTATTCTATGACCGTGGCGCACTCAAAATGACTTTCCTGCCCGTTTTCGATAACTGACTTCAGCGTTCGGGCTTCAGCTTCCATGTCTGCGTTAAAGCGCAATAAATGTATACCGCGTGCTGCGCGTGTTCGGTTGCCAAGCCTGCTCTTTCGGTTCAATTCCTATGTTCGGAGCATGACAAACGACGTGTGATGTCATTCAAATAAATTAAGGGGCGTTACCGGCAACAACGTTTGATTAAATACACATTTTTAGCAGCTGCTGTGTAAGCGCGTCGTAAGTACTTTAAATTGAAACACGAAATAAACAGGGTGAGTCTAAAGGGGATGCACGACGGGGATATGAAATATCGGTAGGTTGTCCGGAGTGATTTTCTTTTGTTTTTGTTCTATTTTTTTTGCAACATATTTTAATCCTTACGTTAATAAATAGACGTTTGTCCACTCGTTCACGGTGGTCTGAAAATATGATGAACAGAATTAGTATAATCATACTAACGTTGATAAATATAAAGCTTTCGCATCGAAAGATGTATTTGCAATAAAATACTGCAAATCAGTCTCAACGGTCGACTCCTGATGTGGCTTGGTGCGATCACTGTACTAAAGAGACTCGAGATCCTTATGCATTTGCCTAAGTTGACTCGAAGGCGAAAGCCATCTTTTTCTTGAGTCGATGTATTGTTCCTTCGCCGCCCCACTCCGAATGTTTTCTGGACGTAACGTGGTTTTGCATTGAAGCTTTCTACACATCACCTGGTTTTGCATCGCCTCCGAGATCGGCCCCCCAATCACGGAGGCAATGCAAAGCGACGATGCCATGTGATGACGTAATCATGCGACATGACGTTTGACGTCACAAATTTTGTCGGTATGGGATGTCATGATGACGTGATCATCTGATGAATTTTCGCATCACTCGTGTTGACGCTGGCGACGCGGGACGCCGACGGTCAATTTTCGCAATTTATGTGGAATCTAAGGCTCCCACCTTAAAATATTCAATCTTGTTACAGCGCGGTAAAGAAACACAATAATCAGTCACAGGGGCCAAAAGAATGGTGGGAAAGAGCTCTCTTTCTCCTCTTCCTGGACACATTCGCCGATTTTTCCTAATGTTTACGAAGCTGTACTATCGGTGTCAAGTGAAACGCGAACACTGGAGCGGATCGCGTTGCCCAAGCATTAGAAATATAGTGCGCGCCATCCTGTCATTACCATTGGCAGGCTCGCACAGACGAGTAGGCTGCACTGCGCGATCGAAAACATGAGTGCGGCTCAGGAACGTATCTATCTCTAATCATAAGAGTCGAACTGTACCACGCGCACCATTGCTGGCGTTTCATTCCGAGCGATCTTATTTGCATCCAGCTCGCCCAATATATGCTAGTGGTCCGCAATAACCCGCTGGTCGATGAACTTATCGATTTCATTTTGTCGGCTGTTGTGTCTGCACAAGTCCACATGACTACAATTGGGAGTGGAGCATGAATTGTCGTTCATCTCAAGTCTGTTTACACAACGCTGATTTTAGCGAATAAGCCGCAAAATAGATCGCGCTGCGATTTCAAAGCAGCGGAGACTCTCTTTAACTCACTTGGCGGGGGGCGTTCGCGCTTTCACGTGAGCTATTTCAACGCCATCCAGCCCAGTGAGCGACGCTACGAACTCGGGGGCATGAACCTGACCGCGATGGCTGTCGGTATACAGTAGATATGTTAAATGTTAACGTTTCTTAAACTCATGTAATGCTAGCAGTCATCTCAAGAAATATCATTAGAAGAAAATGAGGAACGCCGTGCGACGCGAGCGAACTATACTAAAAATGCTGCTGTTTTAGCCAGAGCGTAGCAGACGACAAAAGCCGAATCCCCGCCCTTGCGTCACCGGAGCGCCGTTCGCAGCGCCGCCATCGGTCGCACACGAGGCGAATAGCAGCGACAGCAATATGATTCGGACACAAGCCTCCAACATGGCGCCGAATCCGCAGCTTCGCCAATTCTCCGACAGATGGCAGCAATTTCGCATAAGGGCTATATATATATATATATATATATATATATATATATATATATATATATATATACATACAGTAAACCCTCGTTAACTCGAACTCGCATATCTCGAAATCTCGGTTAAGTCGAAACTTATTCTCGCCGTGCATTAACCTCCCATAGGTGCTTTGTATTTGTCCCCTTTTATCTTGAAACGTTTTTCGGAAGGGACCGCGGATATCTCGAAATCTTGACCGGGAGGGCGGTAGGCAAAGTCCGCTTCCAACAGGCAACGACGGCTTTGTGCTAACGCTTATCTCTTGCTATATGTGCCGAACGCGGTGGTGAAGAGCGAATTTGGAATTCCCGCAGTCGTAGCGGTTTCCTATCCGCCTTGTCAAGCAACTGTGGGATTGATCACGTCTGTGCGCCTGCACGCCACTTCTGCGCGGTGGGGCGGCGTGTGCAGCGTGAGCTCGTCATTATGCAACCTAGCCTTTGCGAGTGCGAGTTGATATTCTTTGTTTTTTTCCCCGCGATCTGCGCACGAAGCATCTGGACTTCAGCGTCCAGATGCTTCGTTAAAAAATGCAGCGGTGGCGACCAACGGTGCGGTGGCGACCAATAAAAAATGCAGCGGTGGCGACCAACGGCTCATGCGATGTGTGGAGCAACTTGAGAACGCCTTTCTCGGACTGAATGCTAACGCCAAGCAGGCGAGCATCCCGCGGAAATAAAATTCCCTGCGAATTGTTATGCCTTTATTACGGTAGCTCTCCCGTGTAGTGGAGATTTCGCTAGTAGCACTGACTTTTCTTTTATAGTGACCTGGCCACACATTGTCGGCTTTTTTGCTTAACTCGAAATACCGCTTATCTCGAAAACTTTGCAGGATTTTACGACTTCGAGTTAACGAGGGATTACTGTATATATATAAGAAAAAGCGCGTACACGTAAGAGAGAGAGCAATACTTTTATGCATAACGTTAGCATAACGGCCTTCTGGCCGTGCCACGGCCGAAATATTATGCATAAAAGTATTGCTCTCGCGTACGTGCACCCCTTTTTTTGTGATGCCTACTGAACCCACTGAACTTTCCTGCTGTATATATATATATATATATATATATATATATATATATATATATATATATATATATATATATATATATATATATATATATATATGTGTGTGTGTGTGTGTGTGTGTGTGTGTGTGTGTGTGTGTGTGAAGCAGAGGCTGAAGCAGCTCAACCAGAACAAGGGCAACAAAGCGACGAAAAGAAGCGTTCGTTTTGTAGCCTTCGTTCCCTTGTTGTCCTTGATCTCGTCGTGGTGTTTTAGATGTGAAGCATCTTATGGCGAAGCTCAATCCGGTGGTGGGGGTGGTGGTGTGCGGCGTGACCACCCTTACTGCGCATGCGCAAACCTTTAAAAAAAATAAAATAAAAAACTTCCTCTCCCCCCTCTCTCCTCTAGGCATCCCTCCCCGCGGCGACCACCCCCCTCACTGCGCATGCGCCTCCCCTCCTCTCTCCCTTCTTACTCTCCCCCCTCTCTCCTGTAGGCAACCCTGCCCGCGGCGTCCACACTCCCACTGCGCATGCGCGTCCACCCTCTCTCTCCTCTCCTACGCTCCCCCCCTCTCTCCTCTAGGCATCCCTGCCCGCGGCGTCCACACTCCCAGTGCGCATGCGCCCCCCCCCCGCTTTCTCATCTCCGACGCTCCCCCCCCTCTCTCGCCTCGCGACGCCGACGCAGGCAGCGCCTGCTAGCGAGTTTCTTGGTTGAAAAAACTGACTACTCGCGCTGCACAACCGTTCACTGGCCACCCCGTACATATGGCACTGGATCTTGACCTGCAAGGTGTTGCCGGTGGGAGATTTCTCCTGTGCGTTGTTGAACAATAAAAATTCGCAGCGTGCGCGTTAACTAAAAGCGGACTGCGGGTCTCTGTGTCCAGTCGGAGCCTTCTGTCTCTCATTGCCCATTAGCAGCGATTGGCATGTTCCAGTAGGAAACACCGCTCCATCACTGCGTGCTTTGCGCCTCCCCGGTTTTCTCTCCTGCGCAACGCTGCGATGAGCGCCAGCGTCAACGCCGCCACCAGTGTAAGCGTTAGCGCCCGCTGCTTCGCATCTAAACATTGTCCCCTTTAGCGGGAGATGGTGTAATTTTTATCATCTGCCCTGGTGCAGTATCGACCCGAAAAATCAAGTTCATCAACATGCCCAGCATAAACCAGTTTTGGGACTGACTCGTCCGTTTTCGGCTCGTTGTTGCATCGGTTCATGACAACGAGTGTTGGCATTAATTATTCCAATCTGTTTATTTGCCTTATAAATGCTTCTCTCATACGGACACGAGTGTTTAAGCAGGCCCGGATGACTTGTTTTACGTTATTTTAGGATCGGAGTTGCTGAAGGTTTCGTTTTTATTGCTCTTCGCGATCTTGGTGTCATTTCTTTTACCATTCTAACAGCGTGAGACAGTATTTAGTTTTCAAGCTTTTATTTTCTGGCCTGCCTGGGCATTACCGCCGTCAAGAGGGTGGCTTTGTTGGCCACTCGCTTTGCCAAGTTTCCGAACGCCATTTCCACAAGCCCCGTGAATTCGGCAATTAAATATAACGCTAGATCCAGCGCAGCGCGAGATTAGCGCATAAGTACGCTCACATGAGCACCACGAGCAAGAGCACGTGCGCTGACGCACAGTAAGGCTCAGGCAGAGAACGAGAGGTAGAGAGAGAGCACGCGCGCTGCCCGACCGTGCAGGCTTCGTGTGCAGCGAGACAGAATGCACGCAGCCACAATGTGAACAAACCGCCGATGGAGCGTCGTGCGCGACCGCATATCGAGACTTCCGCAGAGAGGTGGCGCTTTTCACGAAGGTGCAGCAGCGCGCACTGGCTTAGATTGTCATGTGTCTCCGCCAAGCGAGGTAGCCAGTATTTAGAAATACTACAAATCTTCGACAATGCGCACCTCTTGGGCGTGGCTGAGCGATATTACGGAAAAGTGAAATGTTCCATAAAGGGTTACCTATATTCGGGCTGGATATCTTGAAAAGAAATTTTATTCTTTAGAGAGCCCCTTGAAAACCTTGGCAAGTAGTTAATGAGCGATCTGTCTACGGAGCAGTCAGGGCAATGAGCGGCACTGGGCGTCTCTCGACAAGCTCAGGGACGGAATACGGGGCAGAATAGCATAGCCGGCCCAGCGTGCAGAGGCTGTGTCGGATTCTCTTTATTAAAGAGCTCAGTGCCTTACGAATCTCAAGCGGGAAAGCTGATTAGAATCCGTCTGTATAAGCGGACTTACTGGGACATGTCCACGAATTAGGGACATAACCGAACAGCTCCTCTAACGGTCGCCCTTGGAAAAATGCGCGTTTTCTTGGGAGCGCGTCGTTTTTCGCGAATAACTAATGATAGAAGCCATCTTTCAGTGAGTTCCCGAATAAGTAAGCTCTGCGCAACCATCCCGACATCTCATAGAAGCGGCTACATCACTTACGTCCGAAAACCCGTTCCCAATTCCGTGCGAAATTTTAAGTATGGGAGTCTTATGAAAACGGTCAAATTTAGGAGGGTTTTCTGGCCACTAAAATGCGATTTGCGATGAAACGTTCACATCGTTTGGTATATTCCCGGGGTTTTATCAACTTCAAGTTCAATGTTTCAAGTTCATTCGTCGCGTCTCATTGACCTTGCAATATTGTAAGTACTTAGCGCTACTTGGTAAGCGCTGTGTGTGGTGTGTTTCTTGAGCGGAAACGTGTGTGAATGTGGGAGTGTTTCGAGGGATTACTAAGTTGCGCTAGGTACTTACCATATGAAGAGTTACCAACTAGCCCAAAAACAAGTTTTAATAGGTTATATTTCAATGACCTTGATCCACCGGCAGGAGTCAACTGAACTCACTCGGACTCAAAATCACGAACACATAGCTCCGCCAGACTAAGACTCACGGCTTTACCGCAGCCTGAGTCGACTCATGAGTCCGCTGGCGTAAAATTTGCTTTTCCGATCATGGTGTAAATGCTCTTTAATGCCAATGTCTCAATCGATGCTCTATGATACACCTTTTGATCTTGTAGATTCAAATACGAGTTATCAGTGGTTGCAGTTCAGTGAGCCAACGTATGAGTGCTTGTGCATTCACTATTTTATTTAGCGGGAGACCTGTCACTGCTAAACTTGTGGTCGTCGTGCAGGACATTGGGGAAAGCCTTAGGCATTCACTTGAATGCGTTTGTGTAGTGTCTAACAAAAAATTAAAGAACACTTTGCACATCCCAAAGTGTGTTCAGCAAAAGCTTGTGGCCATTCGACTCAATGTACCATGTCTTTTTTCTTTTACACTCTCAGTGGGATGGCACACAAACGGAATGTGTGCGTGTCTTCTTTTTTTTTAATTTTTTACCACGAATCGCAGCGAGACGCGAGACTAATCTGCCTTTGTTCGCATGTGTTCGTATTTTCTCGCGCTTTGCGCATCGTGCAAACGCCATCCGTGTTGTAGCGCTTACATTGACGGACACTTTGCAAATTCCAGTGTGTTCCGCGAACGCCTGTGTCCATTGAGACGGGGTCGGTCAGAATGGAAGGAGACGCGCGCGTCTCCCTCCTTGCATGATTGTAAATGCTGGGAAGAGCGACGCTACGCAAGCAAAGCGCGAGCCCTGTAGAGTTCGACGCGACCGGCGTCCATTTGCGAACGCCGGCGGCCACCTGGCGCCGTGCCAGGGCTCGTATGGACGAACGGACACGGACGGACGGACGGATGGACGCGCGGGCAGAGATGGACGGACACGGACGGACATGGACGGACGGACGGACCGACGGAAGGACACGGAAGGACGGACAGACGGACGGACACGAAAGGACGGACAGACGGACGGACACCGGACGGACGGACGGACGGACGGACGGACGAACGCCGGACAGACGTGAGCATGGGACATTAAAGGTTCCCGCCATAATAAGGGCTAAATAGTAAGTTTGTAGGTAATCCCTGAGTGTGAAAGCAACTAAGTACCGGGTTTGAGTTATAGAGAGCCACTGTGTGCTCCGCTAAATTGCGAGTTGCAAATAAGTGATAATTGCGGAAGTAGATTATCGTTCAGCTGCTCAGAAGCCGCTGCTGCCCCTGTGTAAGGCTCGCGAGAGAACGCGCGCATTAAATTCAGTTAATGTAGGCGCGTTACAATGTCCTTACAACTACATAGGTGTGTACACAGAAAGGGAGCAGGGGGGGGGGGGGGGGGGGGAGCGGCCGCCCCCCTTTAGTCACCTAAAGGGGGGGAGGGTGGGAAGTCTGCTTTATACATTGACCTAATAGAGAGGGTTGGCGCTGTGACCATCCTTCGCCCCCCCCCCCCCCCCCCCCTGAAGAAGAACCGTGCGCATGCTTATGGGCATCTGCGAGTAACTTCTATATGCTATGGGAGCGGCAGTGGTGAGCGCGCCGATGGTAGAAGAGAACGATGGACACAGGCAGAATCGCGGCGCGCTCAGCGGCCGCTGGCAGTCAGTCGCGGCCCAGTCTTGAAATGATAAAAGAGGTGCTGCTCAGTGTCTCGTCCTCGTCTCTGAGAGGTTTTGCGCGGTGGTTGGGCCAGAGCTCTACGATGGAAACACAAGCGGTGTTCAGACAACTCAGAACATGCCGCTGCCACGGAAGCGTGCAGCTCGCGGCAGAAATAACGTAAATTTATCCACAGCGTACGCCTATGGAATGGACATTACGTTCGGCCATCTCACGTTACCATTGTCACGCTGGTATCCACGAATTTCGGGCGAGCTAAGCATTGTCGACATGTGGAGAAGCACTCAAGAAGGCACACGTTTACCATTTTTCTAGCTGCACGACTCGACGAACCAAATAATGCGGTGCCGAAGTTGTTTGCTTTGGCCTGCATGACGCCCCGCAATCTATGCACTGGCCTTATGCAAGCGCAAACACATGCCAATGCTACGAGAACAAAAGCTTGAGGTGCCACCATGAGGTTACCAGCCGATTTGTACATATAGAACCCCGTGAATACAAGCAAGCAAGTGGTGGCGTGGTAGTGTAATGAATACGGTGCTTGCTTTCGCTGCGTGTAATGGCGAGTTAGACTCCTGTGTTGTGCGTTCTTGTATGCAATTGTCATATTTGTGCGCTGATACTTCCAGTTTCTTATATGTCAAAGCAAACAGTAGTAGCAAGAAATGTCCGTAAAGCGGTAACATTGTGCCTGAAATAACTTTCTTTTCGCAACCTCTCTAGGGCCGCGTATAAAAGGGGGTTTTAAAACCTCTCAAAAGAAGCATAAAAAGTTCCCAATGCGCTCCGTTTAAACCCCGGAAATGAGCTAAATAAAAACACCGAAGTTGCCGCCTAAATACTCGGCTAGTTTGCTGTTTTCACTCCGTTTAAAAGGATGTAAATAACACCTCCTTTTGACCCTCTTATTGAACGGGTTTTGCGTAGCACCTTTACGATGCAAGTTACGAGCCGAGCCCAAAACTCCCTAAAAGGCTCAAACCCGTTTGCTTTGTATCTAGCTTTACCATGCTTATATTAAAAGTCATTTCTCATACGGATTATTATAATAGAGTAACACATACGCAATTCTTCTCAAGGTGCTCTAATTTCTTCAAAGCCAGGCGATAAAATTAATGACTTTTACCTCATTCCGTTGCCATTCGCTACCTATATATCACCATATTCGCACCCTGAGCATTGAACAGTTGTTTTATCATAGATTGTCGCTCATTACGTTTATCTGATTCGTCGGGAAGTATGATTAAATAATATTCATTTCCATAGCCTCGTCAACAGGAGTCATACCAGGTTATTGAACACAACAACTTTTTTTTTTTGCGTGAAATCAGATTGAACTGTCGCAGATTCACAGCTCGCTGCCATGGTGTTCTTTTTTAGAATTACATCCCTTTTCATGGTAAGTAATCTCGTTCAATGCAGTCATTTAAACATAACATGCAAAAATACTCTTAAACGAGCCTTATGTTCATCTGAAACAAATTTATTTTCAAGATCACTTCATTCATTGCATTTTATTGTGTAATGTTGTTGTAGTAAATATATAACTTTTTTTTCATTTCACTATAAATTGTTCTGTATGGAATCCATTTTTCCCACACTTTTAGCTCTTTCTGCTGTTGCTAACCTTTTATGCAATTGAATAATGTTAACAGGTCCCCCCCTTCAGTTTCTCACTTTGGAACGTGTTGATGCCGTAGGTAAGGGTGCTCAAATTTTCTGCCGTTGGGGTAATCCCAATGGCTTCTCCAGAGTGCCGCAGAACCCCTAACTTTTACTTGACCTTAAGGACAAGTTAGAGCAGGTGGGGGGGAGGGGGGGCGCTCATAAGGCTTCTCGATACGCGCAACCACAGTATTAACACTGCCTGCGTTGGCATGTTCGCTTTTCTTTAATATCGAAGGCCATCGCCGCCGATGTACGACTCCTGGTATTACATGGACTTGCGATCGCGAGTGGCGTGGGGGAACACTGCTGGCTTCAGGAACCACGCAGTGTAAACGATGTGTTCACGCAAACGAAGCGCCGGACGCACTGAGGCTCGTTTTATTTTTTGCAAACCAAAAACGGAAGCACGCCAGTCGCACAACGAAACGGCCGTCGACCGATACACCGGTCTGTGCCTAAATGCTCGTGTAGCCCTACAGGCCGGTACGAAGCGACGCCTCTTGCGCGCAACCAAGCGCTCGTTGTGCGTTTTGATTACAAAACGGTCATGGAGCAGTGAAAAATCACCATGCGTGAAAACTGTCCCACATTATCACCGACGAGCCATCAACCTCGAATGCTGCGCCGAGGTGCCCGTCAACGTCGTTTGAACGGGTTTGAACGCTCACGAGCATAAATCACAGGCGCTCCGCGCGTTCTCTCACCACGAGTTCGCAAATCGCACTAGTTTCATGGCACACACTAGACGAAGAGTATTTAGTGCTGCTACCACGTAGGTACGCGCAGATATCCGATATGCGTATGCGGCGTGCTATGGCTTCGTTAAATCCAAAATCAATTGAAATTTGCTAGTCTAAATAAATAAATTAGTCGCTAAGGGGGAGTAAAAAGGGGAGGGAGTTGCAGTCGTTCTGGCCGCTCGCCGAACCCTGTGATGTCCTTCGCGGAAACCAGTTTGAGAACCCGTGCTCTCGGTATTACGCAACCCCCTATTAACGCGATAGCGTTAAAGAGCTCGTTTCGCAGAAATTCTGGCGTCGGCGTCGGCGTCGTTGATTGTGAGCGAAACATCATCATCTTGTCCGTGACCGAAAAATTGAGAAAGATGCAAATAAAATACATGATAAAAATTTCCGGGTCCGAGTGAGGATCGAACCCGGGCCGTCTGCGCGGCAAGCAAGTGTTCTACCACACAGCCACGTGTCTGCTTGGAAATACAGCAAAAAGAACTTCCTCTGCTTGGAAATGCCAAGATGTAAATAAAATAAATAATAAAAGAATCCGGGTCCGAGTAAGGATCGAACCCAGGAACCCAGGAACCGCTAGAACCACTTCTGGGAATCCTGGGAGTGCAATTATCAGAATAGGTTATTATCTTTACGTTTTTTTTTTTTGGAGGGGGGGGGGGGGGCAATTTCTGGGCATACAGCAACAGGGATGTTTTCTTCGCCAGTGAGGAATTCATGACGGAGAGAAAAAAAATATCTTGCTAAATTCGGATGGCTTCGTGCATTTCATTGCTGATATTTGGTGATTTAAATCAATATATTAATTAAATGAATTTTCTAGGAATGATAAATTACAGGAAAAAAAAGGAAAAATCTACCCACTAGTCAGCCAATTCCCTTTAGTGGGTTGGGTGCGAGCCATGCTCAGATCATGACAACCACGAAATGGACTGTACAAACGAGAGCAGCACTCGCCGTCCGCTTCTTTCCATATGCCTGTGTTCCGCCGTGTCGCTTTCTTGCACTCCACGCATATAGCCTTACGCAGCACTCGGTACGTATGAATAGTACATATACGTTAGGGAAAATCTTCCTGGTATTGCGTGGCTTTCCGATCGTCTCGGCACGGAGTGAAAAGAAACGGCACACAGATCGATGACTACGGCCATCCCGTAAAGCTTCACTCTAATTGAATTTTCATACGCCACGCGTTTTCGTCATCCAGGAGGCTGTAAACACCCATTGTAGACACTCGGTTTAGCTTCAAGCCATATTCGTTTCCTCCAGAACGGCATTGTCTTTTTGCGCTTCGGGATATAACATCGAACCGACCTGCGCTTTGATACTCCGACTCCACAAGAAGCATCGAGGGATACTTTTACAGGCATGTTCTCTAAGACTTGAACGACCGTCTTGGAGAACATGCCTGCAATATCACGTCCTCACCGAGCAGCGCCTTCGCAGCACATTGTTCCTCGTGCGGCTGCGCTCCTCTCTTCAATGAATATGAGGTCATCTCAAGGTATCGAAATAGAATTGAGCGTGAGATCGAGGAAGCTTTTCAGATCAAGAAAAAAGAAAACACGTGTGTCAGCGAATTGTCAATCGCTCTCCTAGAAAAGGTGATAATGTTTTCGTCAAGTTAACTTGTGATATCAGCACTCGTGGCGCACGTGCATTTCATCACTGTGACCGTGTGACATTTCATGTTTTTTTGTCTCTTTTCAGCTTTTGTTTTTGGTATATATTTTCCGTTGCAGTAAACTTGCGCCCAGTTGTTCGTCAGCGCTCGTGTTGCCTGTTCCTCCGTCTTAGTCCCGTTTTCGCGCTGTTCAGTCGCAGTAACTTTTTTCTTATATTTTGCCAAGGGTAGCTCATCCGCTGCATGAAAACAGCGTAATACTTCAGCTGCAGTAGTACGTACGGTTATCGTATGTCTCCAATATTTGCGACAGCGAGAAACACTACGCAGCTCATCGGTGTGGCTGTACGGGCATCCTCTTACGCATGGATACGGGACTTCGATTTCGGTCCTGGCCAAGGACAAATGCACACGCAGTGATTTCGCTGCCTGGTTTCCGTGTAGGTAGTGACATCATGCTGATTTCTCATCCAAAGACGAGCAATCACGAACGCCGTTGGTTTCTCTATTCGCGCATGTTTATGTGAACTTGCACCCATCACCTCTTTACTGCTTTTCTCTTGTTGCCCATGTTTATGCTTCTTTGCGCATTTAATGTCGTCACTGCACACATGACTACTGTTGTGCTTACTCACGTTGTGGCTCTGCGATTGTACGGAGTCAATGCGGTATGCTCTAAGTACTTAGAATCAAAAGTCATGCCTGATTTAATTGTTGCTCTGAGTCTGCGTTGTTGTTTTCTTTTTAAACTTTCTCCTTTTTCATTTTTACTACATTTCATTGTCGTTATTTCAGCTAATCTAGTTATTGTAATACGGCGGCAAATAATGTTTATTCAATCTGGTATTTATTTTCGGTATTGTCCATCATTCCAACAAGATTTGTTTACGCTCTGACTCCTACAGAATCACGCTTTTCCTATGGTTTCTACGCAAAAAGGCTCTTTAGAAGAGACCCATGGGTTAAGTAAGGCAAGCAAGAAGGCGCCGTCTGCTTCTGCAGTAGCACAAACAACGCGTCCCTTTGAAGCTCATCCTCCAAAAGGGTGTCACAAAAGGTGTGCGCTTTTGCTCCGTTCCACGAAGTATTTGCTCTTTCGGGAAGTAACGGGTTCTGCCTTCTGTTACCACGCCGCGAGTATTTTGTGACTAGAATGTACAAGGTAAAATAGGTGCAATGGTGTTCACATGTCAAGAGAAGCAACTTGGGCAAGCAATGTTTGCGGTCTATTCCCGCGGGATTGAAAGACAGTGCAGAGATAAAAAAAAGAAGGAATGAAAGAAAGGAAGAGCACAAAAGTCGAGAAAAGGCCAGCCTCCAACGCCGCGGGCACGGACTTTCTTAGCGATACCACAATGACGCCATCCTCGCAAACATTGCTTTTACTTTCGGTAATATCCTGCAGTGTGGGCTTCCATTGTAAACGTGCTCATCTTCCCCTTTTGTAAGCCGAGGTCACTGGAGTCACGCCCCTTAGCTTTTGTATTCTGCACCTCATATCGGAACGGAACTGAGATGAGTTTGATGGGAAATGTTCCGTTCATTGCTCGTTTCCGCAGTTCTTACACGAACTTGTTTTCTAAACCCTTAAGGTGTGAGGCCAAGTGAAAAAAGCGACTTTTTTTTCAAAATGTCAGTTTTTGGTTTTTGATCATGTTAAACGCGCAATTTATTGCCCATCATTTTGCTGCAAAAGGTTTCTGTCTACGGCGATTTTTTCAAAAGATACAAGCAAAAATGTGGGACGACCCATCACCTACGAAACCGAAACTGAAAGTGCCGTTTTTGAGTGAATCAGAAGATTAACTAGATATGTAGTATTTTGTTGGTTATTTAGCAATCATATCAAGTTCGAACACGTAAGAATGCTCTAAAAGCTTTGTCAACACATCATTTTGGTTCATATAAGTCATAAACCTCTCACCACGGGTACGCGTAACGTGGTACATGTGTTGATCACACTCAAGGACACGTACGTGACCCTGTAAACCATCAAATTTGGTTTGTTTGACGCTGTGTGTCATTTCAATAGTGGAAACAACAGCACATTTTATGTTTTGAGCAAAGTCGCGTCGATCCAGGCCTCTACACTGCAAAACCTTGCCTCAGAAATGATCAGCAACCTAGCGCGAAAGCGTCCCGTTATGGCACTGATGCTGCACTGCAAGCTAGAAAAAAAAATTAAGAGTTGGCACTCGAGCATAGGCTCAAAATAGTAAGGTCCACGATAGAACTGGCTACGAATATTGAGAATTTTAGCGCTCTTGATCACCTTGTGTAAGCGCTGCACCTGTTTCAAATCTTTTCTGTTGATTTTCTCAGAACTTGTATTTCTGGTATTTTTCCGTACGCGAACAGTCATAACTCTTTTGCTAATAGACATTTTTGATTAAAACTTGGCACACTTCTTAATCAACTTAGTAGGCGTGCAATGAACCTCAATAAGCAAAATCGTGCGACAAAATTTAATTTGGCTGCCTGTTATACGAAGGTGCCCCTAGTGCAAGTGCATACTATTACTCCCTTATTCCCCTTTCCCCACGTGTAGGGTAGCAAACTGGACGTAGTCTAGTTAAACTCCCTACCTTTCCTATATTCATTCTCTCTCTCTCTCTCTTGGGTTATTTTATCACTATGTTTTTAATATTCATCAGATCTCATTTGTTTTGGTTCATTGCACAGGCCAAAGCCTTTTTCATGTCCCTGCAAAAAATTAATCTTTTTTATGGAACGGAATTTGAGTTAGGAGTGTTCGCGTAAGGCCTACTTTTAATGACATTTTTAATTATGAAAAATTAACGAGAAATAGTACTTGTTTTAAAATGCTCACATGTACTTAAAAAGATGTGTTTTATATTGTAGGCTAATAATCATTAGTAACTATCGCTTTTCAAAAAATTTTCCGACACTTGGCCTCATACCTTAATGTTCCATTCACTTTTGCTTTATATAGGGTTAACGTTGAATCGATTACCTGTCGCTCGCTTATCGTGGACTGTCACTACAGATATGCGGGAGCCGAACAAAAATTTATTTCTCATATTGCGCTTTAAAATTCAAATTTGTTCACAATTTTGCGCAGAAGCTTTCTTGGCTATGCTACGTTATATATGTTTTCTGCCTATATATATCTGCTTGTGTAGGCGTTGTGTTAGATCGTTTATTCATGTGCAATGTAAAGCGACTGATTGCTTCCACACCATTTTTTTGAAAGAATACAAAAATATCATTGAATTTATCGTGAGAATCATACTACAACGAATGAAATGCTAAAGGATGCGTGAAAAGTTCATGTTGAATATTTGTCGTTCGTTTTGATTGTCCGCGTTGAACCTGAAGGCTGTATTTTATCGCATAGAGGGTATTTGATATTTTACTTTTTCGAGAAATGTGTTATT
>JALIZH010003666.1:0-12500 GCA_030522465.1 Rhipicephalus appendiculatus
ATCATGCACTAATGAGCGCCGACAGGGAGCGCTTCTGCAGACGCCAGAGTGTTGCAGCTTCCACATGCACCAATGGTATTTTCCGCCGCCTTCTTCGAGTGCAATGGCACCTATTAATAAAGCTGCTGCAATATGCGCCGCAGAAAGCATCGATGTCAACGGGCGAATGCCGCGCAGGTGAGTGCTTTGGTGCAGCGAGACACACACCAGGGGATGCGAAACGCCTTCTCGCATTGATGGCTCAATTTCCTCACTGTGCCTCTCTCGTTTCTGGAGCGCTGCGTGGTAGTGTATGCATGAGCACATATTAGGGAGCGCACCCTTTTCCCGTTTCTCAACTCAAATGACCACATTATTGCATATCGAGTACCACTGTTTATTATGTTCATGTCATATTTGTCCGAGATTCACCATATGCTGCGTCCAGGTGTAAGCTACGTACTACAGCTACCACAAAGATATTATTTTGATCACAGACGTTAGTCTCCGGATGGAGATGTGCCACCAGGCATCAACGTAGGATCATCCCCGTCAAATTGTGATATAGCTGCCAAGCACCAATAATTGTACAAGCTTTCATACATCAATGTAAAATAAACGTTCAACTACTTATGTGAGGACACGTTTCACTTTCATGTTATGCCGATTCCTATGATGGAGGGATCAACCATGTTTTTTGTTGTTGTTTTTAAGCTTAAGATTAGAAAGACCATCGCAACAACGAAACTTGAGCGTACCATGTGAAACTCCTATATTACAAACGAACTACATCACTAGTAAAGGGCGACGAGACGAAAACGAGGGCTGAACACAGGACGGCCGTGTTTCATCGGCGCTTTGACAGCCACACTTCGGCACCAGCCCCTCCCAGTTCGCCACTTTGCCTCCTCCTCAGATCTGCCGCACTCGGCGACAACTTCACAACTCAGTACAAGCACTACCTACGAAATAGCGCTTCACCTGCCCTCCCTAAAAGGATCATGCTAACTGGAGTCCTCACCTAACCTAACCAAGCCTGTTTCTGCTCTGATATATTAGACAACCATCAAACCAATCCAGACAAAATTTAATCGGTATTCTGACAGGCTTTTCAAAACTTCGGACCAACCAAAAAGCGAATTCGTATGTCGCTGTGAAAGTCCGAGGCAGGGCTGCCGTTGGTAACTACTTTGCGCCAAATTGGCTACTTTTGGACCCCGTTGGCGACGAAAATTTCCAGTTGGCGCCATGGCTCTTTTCTAAACTTGTGGTTTTACATATTCAAAATGGTTTTATCTATTCATCAATAGTAAAGACTCTGTTGATAATACCACTTCTGTTCTATTTGGCTAGAAAGTTGGCGGTAATATAGAATGATATGGCTACTTTGGCTACTTTTGGCGTGAGTTCTGGCGCCTTTTCATGTCCACCCAACGGCAACCCTGGTCCGAGGTAGCCCCTGACGTAGTTTACACTGAAGTGATTGATTTATGAACCTCTAAAGGTGTCTGAGATTATTGTGGTTTCGACAAATCAATGCTCACCCTTACGCTCATCTTTCCCCTTTTCCTTCTTCTCCTCCGGCTGTTTGTCCTTGGGACTTTCCTTCTCCTTCTGCTTCTCCTGATCCTTTCCTTTATCCTTGTCCTTTTTCTTATCCTTGTCCTTATCCTTCGAGCTTTTCTTCCTGCTGCGGCTCTCTCCAAGAGACTTCTTCTTCCCGTCCTTTCCGGATTTGGCCGCACGCATGTCTTGCTGGGAAGACTGTGGCAACAATCACTATTTAGCGAAACGAAGAAGGAAAAAAAATGGCGGTAGAAATTGACTCGTGTCGCTCATCACCGACAGCATGAAAATCATTAGGATGATGCTAGGGTTAATCATTTCGGATGGGGGGTTAGGGTTAACCATTTCGTTAGGTTAGGCTTAACCATTGCGGAGGCCAGCTAGGCTAGGGTTAACAATTCGGATGATACATTGGCAACACATTCATGCACACTTCACGCGGGTTTCATGCAATGCATTATAAATTCTATTTGTGTAACGAGCTACGAATGAGACTTCTGTTCCTCATCCAAGCGCTTCCTGTCGAGCACGTAATTCCTGTTTTCCGAAAATTCTGAAAAAGACATAAAAAATAAAACTGGCGCGAAATCCGTTGTTCTGGTTCAGGTTAAGAATTATATTGGGATGATATCGGAACATGAGTTTACTTAAGCGAAGAACTAATGAACTGTCGGGTTCATTAATGATACTTAAAGGGACACTATAGAGAAAAATGATGTTTCTCGTACTAGTAAAGGGCAATTTCACAGTCCCGAAAACACCACTCTTACCGCGAGACGACGCTTGGTAAGCGAGAAAACACGCGAACAGAAAATGCGGGTGGAGACGCCACCTTGAGACTCCCTCACCAAGCACCGTGACGTCATAGATTTTGACGGCGTCTACTGGGGGGCCTAGATAGCTTCTAATCAATAAAAATGAAGCACATTGTTATCTGTGGGTGCCATAGACCCAGCATATGAAGTTTCAGAAATTTTCATCGAGCCCATGCCGCGAAAACGCGGAAAATACATTTTGAAATTCGTGACGTCACGCGCGGAGATTTCGGCGCGAAATTTTAAAAATAAACTTCAACCATGATTTTCTCCGCTAATAATGAACGTATGATGGTGAAACTTACATTAGAGTTCTCAGAGCACAGTTTATTTATTTTTTTTATTTATTTATAGTACCCTTCGGGTATAAATACCTTGCAGAGGGGGGTGGGGGTGTACATAGCCAACAAAGAGCATGAACAATAACAGCAAGAAGGTAAAAGTAAAAGTGGAAGCATTATACAAAATAAACACAAAAATTTGGTAAAGTACAAGGCGTTGAAGAAACAAACAAACATGTAGTGCTACAGTACGCTGGATAAGACATTTTTAAAAGCAGTTGTATCAGTTATATCAGTTATAAAGGCTGGTAAGTGATTCCAATCACCTGCTGTCCTGGGAAGAAATGATTGCGAGCCTGCAGTAGTTGAAAAAAATGGTATGTCAACCTTATGATGATGATCAAGTCGGCGTGAGCGAAATGGAGGTGGGCGTATGAACAGGGAACGAAGAGTGGCGTTATGGTAGTACATTTTGTGAAAAAGGCAGATGCGTGATTGCTTTCTACGCTCAACCTAAACCAAGTCATTGTTTGACTTTAATGTCCCTTTAATTGAATAAACTCATTCAAAGAGCTGGTGGATTTCTCGTGAGCAGCTGGGATGGCTGCGGCACTTCCACAGCCTTCAACTTTTTAAGGCGAAAGCCTTTAATGTCTCATGCTCACGTCCGTCCGGTGTCCGTCCGTCCGGTGTCCATCCGTCCGGTGTCCGTCCGGCGTCCGTCCGTCCGTCCGTCCGGCGGTAGTGCTGGTGGTGTGCGTCCTGACCACCCTTACTCCACATGCGCAAACCCTCCTCACGCACCTCCTCTCCTGCGTTTCCCCCTCTCTCTCCTCTAGGTATCCCTCCCGCCCGCGGCGTTTACACACCCATTGCGCATGCGAATCCCCTCCCCCCTCTCTCTCCTACCCTCCCCCTCTCTCCTCTAGGCATACGTCCCGCGGCGCTTACATCCCCACTGCGCATGCGCGTCCCCCTGCCCCTCCCTCTCCTCTCCTACGCTTCCCCCTCTCTCTCCTCTAGGCATCCCTCCCCGCGGCGTCTACACCCTCACTGCGCATGCGCGTCCCCTCCCCCATCCCTCTCCTCTAGGCATCCCCTCCCCCCGCGGCAACCACACCCCCAATGCGCATGCGCGTATCCTCCCCCCTCTCTCCTCTCCTACGCTCCCCCTCTCTCGCCACGCAACGCCGACGCAGGCAGCGTCTGCTAGCGAGTTTCTTGGTTGAAAAAGCCGACTGCTCGCGCTGCGCAACCGTTCACTGGCCACCCCATATATATGGCAATGGATCTCGACCTGCAAGGTGGTGCCGGTGGGAGATTTCTCCTGTGCGTTGTCGACCGATGAAAAAATTCGCAGCGTGCGCGTTAACTAAAAGCGGACTGCGGGTCTCTGTGTGCAGTCGGAGTCTTCTGTCTCTCATTGCCCATTAGCAGCGATTGGCATGTTCCAGTAGGAAACACTGTTCCATCACTGCCTGCTTTGCGCCTCCCCAGTTTTCTCTCCTGTGCAACGCTGCGATGAGCGCCAGCGTCAACGCCGCCGCCAGTGTAAGCGTTAGCGCCCGCTGCTTCGCATCTACACATGGTTCCCTTTAGCGGGAGATGGTGTAATCTTTAAGACGAAAGCCTTTAATGTCTCATGCTCACGTCCGTCCGGTTTCCGTCCGACCTCCGTCCGGCGTCCGTCCGGCGTCCGTCCGTCCGTCTGTTCATCCATCTGTCCATCCATCCGTCTGTCCGTCCGTCCGTCCGTCCATCCGAGCTCTGGCACGGAGCCAGGTGGCCGCCGGGATGCGCAGACGGAACGCCGATCGCCTCGGACTCTATAGCGCTCGCATTTTGCTTGCGTAGCGTCGCTGTGCCCAGAGTTTGCAATCATTCTGACGGACGCCGTCTCAATGGACCCAGGCGTTCACGGAATACACTTTCCAATTTACAAAGGGTCCGTCAATTTAAGAGCTGGAACGCGGATGGCGTTTGCACGATGCGCAAAGCGCGAGAAAATACTAACGCATGCGGCCGGAGGAAGATGAGTCTCGCGTCTCGCTGCGATTCACGGTAAAAAATTAAAGAAGAAAACACGCACCCATTCGGTTTGTGTATTATCCCACTGAGAGTGTAAAATAAAAAAGACATGGCATAATCAGTGGAATGGCCACACGCTTTCGCTGAACACACTTTGGAATGTACAAAGTGTCCAATTTTTTTTAAACTAAGGACTGCTTGGTTGCCGTGGGTGAAGCCATTAGCTCATACAGGGCCTCCTGACTACTAGCCATGCGATCGGGAAGAAAGAGCCCCACCTGAGCTCGCCTTCTTCAGTGACCTTTGGAGTGAAAACCGCGAAATGGTATGAAGTTCCGAGGCCCATAGAGTAGTGAGCGATTGTCTGCTGTCGCTTACCTCGAACAGCTGGCACTGGAGAAGCCGTGAACTTGTGCTGAAGCGAGAGAACGCCGACAAGACGAGCGCCGGGCACTTGTTCCTCTTCTTCTTCTTTTGCTTTTTCCGCGTGAGTCGATCTCTACGCTATATCAACGTTCTGTTTAGATGTAGACGCAGATCCTAGAATTTTCGCTCACACTTACCCTGAGGCATTGCCCTATAATCTGGAAGCTAAGGTAAAATATTTAATAAAGAAAAGAGAATAATTTGTTCTTTTGCCTAAACACAATATTTTTTATCAGAATTATTATTCGACAATAAAAAAAATCACGCCATATCCACGAAGTGAATGATGATGAGTGCGCGAAGCTCGATCGTTTTCATCCATGGCAGAAAGAGAATGTGTGGTCTGGAACGCGCTTATACTTCATGGTCATCAGCGTCATCGTCATCGTTATCACGTGTAGTGGGTACATTCCACTATACTGGAACGCGCTTATACTTCATCGTTATCACGTGTAGTGGGTACAGTCCACTATACTGCGTCATCGTCATCTTTATCACGTGGAGTGGGTACATTCCACTAAACGTGGCTATCTACCTACCTACCTACTACTACTACGACAACTACAGAGGAGGGACAGACCCACACCCTTAGGAGCTTCGCCCCTAAAAGGAGGGGTCGAATTGATTATTTGCGAAGTATGAGAAATTAGATAAGCATTGCGCGTATCGTGTTTTATTGTTCCTTCTTGTGTTCGTGTCCCGTAGTACAGTAAAAGTAACGGTCAATTAACTGTCAATATAATTAGTGAAAAATAATTGAATGAGTTATTGAAAGAGAAGACTTTTCTTGTGGGGGGTGCGCCGTAAAGATGGCACATTCCCACTACAGAACAGCCTTATTTCACTCATCAGTTGACTCGCTGAAGTCGACGACGGAGCACCAGCCGGTCTTAGTGGATTACGTGTGTACACTGAAGCTATGGAAGCAAACCACCAAAATGTCTAGCTTAATGTCTGTTCAAGCGAGCAAAGAGCTCATCAAACCATAGAAGCTAGTGCCATTAAAGACACCTGATTGGAACACTGAGGTCGCCTACAGTTTTTAAGGGTGAACCACCTTAGAGTGTCGGCTTGTCAGCGTGTGTCGTCACCATAGGTCGGCACTTTAAGGGAGTACTCACTCAAACTCACTCACCACAATTTTTCCAGCCTTCGCACTCACTCACGTTCACACTCACGTCCACTCACACTCATGAGTACTCACTCATACTCAACTTACCACTTCAAATGAGTGTGAGTGAGTGTGAGTTGAGTGCACTCATGAGTGAGTGTGCCGAGCTACCATAGGTCGGCACTTTAAGGGAGTACTCACTCAAACTCACTCACCACAATTTTTTCAGCCTTCATACTCACTCACGTTCACACTCACGTCCACTCACACTCATGAGTACTCACTCATACTCAACTCACCACGTTCAAATGAGTGTGAGTGAGTGCACTCATGAGTGAGTGTGCCGAGCTACCATAGGTCGGCGCTTTAAGGGAGTACTCACTCAAACTCACTCACCACAATTTTTTCAGCCTTCGTACTCACTCACGTTCACACTCACGACCACTCACACTCATGAGTTCTCACTCATACTCAACTCACCACGTTCAAATGAGTGTGAGTGAGTGTGAGTTGAGTGCACTCATGAGTGAGTGGGCCGAGCTACCATAGGTCGGCACTTTAAGGGAGTGCTCACTCAAACTCACTCACCACAATTTTTTCAGCCTTCGTACTCACTCACGTTCACACTCACGACCACTCACACGCATGAGTACTCACTCATACTCAACTCACCACGTTCAAATGAGTGTGGGTGAGTGTGAGTTGAGTGCACTCATGAGTGAGTGTGCCGAGCTACCATAGGGTCGGCACTTTAAGGGAGTACTCACTCAAACTCACTCACCACAATTTTTTTCAGCCTTCGTACTCACTCACGTTCACACTCACGACCACTCACACTCATGAGTTCTCACTCATACTCAACTCACCACGTTCAAATGAGTGTGAGTGAGTGTGAGTTGGAGTGCACTCATGAGTGAGTGGGCCGAGCTACCATAGGTGGGCACTTTAAGGGAGTACTCACTCAAACTCACTCACCACAATTTTTTTCAGCCTTCGTAATCACTCACGTTCACACTCACGTCCACTCACACTCATGAGTACTCACTCATACTCAACTCACCACGTTCAAATGAGTGTGAGTGAGTGTGAGTTGAGTGCACTCATGAGTGAGTGTGCCGAGCTATGGTCGTCACGGTCCATCATAAAACGGATATGCGCCAAAAAATTGGGTAAATCCCAGTACTCACCACCGGTCCCTACTATACATATTATGATTCAAACGTTCGTCTTTACTGCCTAAAACTTCATGTTTGGCTTAGCAGTGATGGCGGAATCTCTGACTACATTTATCAAGGCGCTCAAGTTTTAACCAGAAACACAAACGTGCATCTCTACTGTAAAGTCATCTATTTGAAACACCACTTGAAACATATCTGCAAAGTGATGGTGTGTTAGTGGACAAGTGGCAGTGGCGAGTAAAGCAGTAAACAGTAAATATTTTGCTGTGGGAAACACCGGCGCACACGGCATGCTTCGCCCCTCCCCACGTTTCACGTTAGTGGAGCTGAAACACCCTTCCCCAAAATGTTTTTTTTTATTATTTTTCTGCCTTCAAAAAAAATAGTTCGAGCAAAGCATTTTTTGTATCATTGATGTCTTGATGAACATCCTTTTGAGCGACATCTGTTTGCTTGCTTGTCTATCTGTCTGTCTGTCTGTGTCTGTCTGTCTGTCTGTCTGCGTGTTTGTTTCTTTTCTCAAAATTATGGCACGTACCCACTCTGGGATACGGGGAAACGCATCGTATTGTATAATTTCTATGGTAACTTCAAGAAGGAGTATTAAGAATAAAAAAAAATTAATTGAAAGAACAAACTAGAACGAAAGAATATAACCACTAATATATTAACGAAATTCTGCAATTTTCAGCAGACGTATTTCAGCTCATCGCCTTCGTCTTCGTAATCATCATCATCCGCCCCACTGTTAACACGCTCATCACGAGATCACGCGCTTGCTCGCGACGTTGCCCGTTTCGATCCGGTCCCGCCTACCCGTCTTGCTCTTTCGCCACAAGCCGCGGTCTTTTGAGGTACGTGCTACACTGTCGTAGCGAAACTCGGTCCGCTGTGCATTGGGTAACTAAAGCAGTTGTCTTTGGAGGCGAAATAGGTGTGTTGTACGCATTAAGATTAACATTAACTTCCTTTATCTCGGACAGCCCCACCGCAAGCCTTTCTCTGGTCTCACCCTGCATCCCTAGTTGTAGAGAAATGGCTAGCAGTCCGCCAGGTGAGCACATTTAAGCCTTCCATGATGTCCCATACTTGAGTGACGTCACTATTCGACAATCTAGTGCCGACTGCATCTGCTCCTCATTTTTACTTTTTTTTTCAGAAATGAAGGAAGCCACAGAACCAAAGGCAGCGCCTGATGAGCCTGGTAAGAAAATTTGGAAGGTCATACATCAGTTGTTCTGGCGGGTTGACGGCAGACCAGTAGTGAAGATATCTTCGCCAATGAGATTGCCAATTTTACGTCATAAGTGATTCTTTTAAACCATTTATTAGAGAATCCAAAAAAGTAAATTGCAGTCTAATTATTAATTAGCACTCTAAGCACACTGTCCAGTCTTTTTGTTTGTTTTTTTTCTCGAGTCCCTTACCTTCATACATCTGTGAAACCTTAACACTTATATTTATAGGCTTCCTGCCAAACGTGTTTAAAAGTTTAATTATGCCTAAGGAAGACCCTTCCGACGGGCCCAACTCAGAAGGTAAAAAAGAAAAAAACGATCCTATAGCGGTATACTGAATCATACTGGCAAGTTTTTGCAGCGCACGAACATGGGGAAAAAATGCCCCCCACCACCCCGAAGGGAATCGTGAGGAAATGCGAATGCATTTCTTGCGCCGACACCGACTTCTGCCATCGCCTTGAGAGGCGCCCAGCCAGCGAACGGTCGAGAGTGAGGCGCGAGCGGACGGGAGAGTAGGGGCGCAGGGAGGAGAGAGAGCGAACGACGAGAGAAGGAGCGGCGAAGCACTGCACCTACCCTCTCCTACACTCTCTCGCACCACATGCTCCGGTTGCTAGGGGGCGAGGATAAGCGCGCGCGCCCGCAGCTGTTGCTATGGGAGAGGCAGTGAGCGGAGAGATAACACCTGCCGGCGCGTGGACAACGCCGGATGCCTGACATAGCCCGACTAAGAAATGCATTCGCATTTAAAAAGGACAGAGTAGACAGAAAGAGCGTGTTCGCGCGCTGCTAAAACTTGCCAGTACGACTACAAACCAACTAGCCCATGCTTCCACACTGGTATAATATATAATAATATCTAGGGTTTAACGTCCCAAAACCACACTATGATTATGAGAGACGCCGTAGTGGAGGGCTCCGGAAATTTGGACCATCTGGTGTTCTTTAACGTGCACTGACATCGGACAGTACACGGGCCTCTACCATTTCGCCTCCATCGAAATGCGACCGCCGCGGCCGGGATTGAACCCGCGACCTTCGGGTCAGCAGCCGAGCACCCTAACCGCTATACCACCGCGGCGGACACACACACTGGTATACTGAACTTCAAATAGCAATATCGCCGCAAGGTTGATTACAGTGCAACGCTGTTGCCGCAGAATGTAGTCCTATGAAGATGGTACACTGATATGTTGATAGCTGCAGTAAAAATAACTGAAAATTTTGCAAAAGCAGAGTTGACGACCACTACAGGTACTTCATCCCAGCAGTTTCTTACCTAGAAACAAATAATGGTTCATAGCTAAGACGACGGATTGTCTGCCAGACCATCTCACTGGCAACTTTGCGCAGTGATTGTATCATGCGGTTTGGTAGGGTGGAAGTGCTGTTCTTTTAAAAATAACTGTTATGGTGCACTTAAACAAACCTTGATCAAGCGCGTGGCGGATGTAATACCTTATATTTAGTGTTCACTATCTCTTGCACATTTTCATGTATTTGAAACGTTCATTCCACATTAAAGCGAGTGTGCAAAGACCGCAACTTCCCGCACGTGATATGAGGTTATCATATTCTTTCATCAACAGAGACGTCCAGAAAAAGCCGCATGGGATCGGAGAAAGATACCTCGAGTACGTAAGAAATACTCCCACTTGCACTGTTGTAGTGTGCACTGGTGTGCACTGAGTACAAGCCTATGCACCGGCGTGCACTCTTGTGGTACACCTCAGTGTACCCTGCTGGCGCGCTATCTCGTGCGCCGATTAAACCAGTCCGCTCTTAGGCATTGTTATTTTGTTACATCATACTGCAAGCCTTGTGGCCTAAGCATGAGTGGCAAGGTATAACATAACAAATACACGTACAAAGCACAATTGAATATATGAAACGAAGAAATATAAACAAACAGCACAGATTAAATATCACTTGGAAAAGGGAGTGGGCATGATTCTGAATTGATCAGGCGAGTTCGGATGATGTAAAGATACTAGGTTTCACACCCCCAATAGTTCAGCGTCATCTGCAATTCTATCGTTCCTTCAGAAGAACGTCTGAAATCTCTGCCGGAATAATAAAACAAACTTCAAATATTTCCAGCGTTAGCAATAAGATTGTCAGAGTGGGAAAAACTAAGAGCTTGTGTGGTGCCCACCGTACTTTCTTGCCTTATACCGGTAGTGTTGCCTATGGGTTGGTATTAACTACCGAGGTAATTGCAAGGTTATTAGACGCAATGCCATTACTGAGAAAATTCAATATTACATTTCAGGCATTTTATGTGTGCTGTAGTTCATGTGTGAGTATGCATCAAATCGGTCAACATCACGCGAGCTTACGGATTCGTTTTAGGGAACTGCGATATCTGTTCTTATTACCCGCTGCAGTTGTCTAGAAAGAAAGGCGTTGCGCTGCTAAGCTAGATGACACGGGTTCGATTCCCATCCAGGACGGCCGCGTATCGAAGGGGGCGAATTGCAATATCACCCGTGTGCTAACAGGCACGCGCTAAACAAACACAGGTGGGTTAAAATTGACCCGAAGCAACGGGTATGGTGTGGCTCATGATCATATCGTGGTTTGGATCACATCATGATTAAATCTTGGCATATAAAACACCAGCAGTTATCATCTGTTGTTACTTTTTAAGAACTGACAAACTTCGGTATTCGCGTTTCTAAACACTTTCATTTCGCACAATTTCTTCTAAATGTTCTGAACCATTAGGTATATATAGCTCCAAAGTTGCGATTGTAGCAGCTAGCGTTTTGCCCCAAAATAACATCAGGTCACATCCTTTGTCAATCTCTAACACCGGAAGCGGGAAGCCTTTTTTTTTTTTTTTTTTGCCTCAAAGTAAGAGAAGTCTATTCTTACGTTTTCAGAGAAAAGGAAGGCGCCTAAAAATCAAGGGTACTACTTGTATATAGTCCCGTATATAGATATCTAATAATACTTATTTGAAATATTAGAAAAAAAATGACGAAAAGTGTTAGAAAATGTGCGGGATACTTGCCAAAGTATTCCTTTCCCGCTTATGCTAGCAGGCTATACGTCGCTGGACAGAACAGGAAGCCGTAATGAGAGGGCAGATCTATTGGCACTGCAGGGATCTTACGTGAATTTCATCATGGCAGCAGACGTGGTCCGTCCAGCTTTGCATGTATGTGCGTATGGCGTAGAGATTTATCACGCGAATAAAAATATGTATTATCATATAAATATGTACGGGACTATATACAAGCAGTGCCCTTGATTTTTAGACGCCTTCCTTTTTTCTGAAAACGTAAAAATACACATTTCTCACTTTGAGACAAAAAAAAAAGCAAGCTGACCGCTTCGGTGTTAGGGAGTGACAAAGGATGTGACCGGATGTTATTTTGGGGCACAACGCTAGCTGCTACTATCGCAATTTTGGAGATATCTATACCTTACGGTTTACAACGTTTAGAAGCAAAGGTGTGAAATGAAAGTGTTTAGAAACGTGAGGTCCGAAGTTTGCCAGTTCTTAAAAAGCAACAACGTATGATAACTGCTGGTGTTTTATACGCCAAGATTTAATCATGATGTGATCAAAGCCACGATATGATCATGAGCCATACTATACCGGCTGCTTCGGGTCCCAAGTAGCACGCAGTGTGTGCCACAGCGTTGAAGCAACTTTCTCAGTGTTGCGCCAACGTTGTATCAACATTTGGTGTGGCTAGGCCTAATATGAACGCGTGCACACTCCGCACTGATTTGTATTCTTTACTTCAGGTGCGGGAGAAGCGATCGTCGTCAAGACGTAGGTCGCCGATCAAAGATGGGTCCGGTAAGTCGTACGGCCCTTGCGGTGACGACAAGGCACTCCGATACAACTCCGGTGCTACATG
>JALIZH010003668.1:0-29678 GCA_030522465.1 Rhipicephalus appendiculatus
TGTTCTACCACTGAGCCATGCCTGTTTTTTTTTTTCTTTATTGCAGTACTTCAGTTTACAAAATTAATAAAAACGTACACACTTTTACAATTGTTTCACGTGCAAAAGAGCTTCCACGCGAGGTACCCAATCCGGTACATTCTTTTCCAATTTTTGCAATTCTACAAACGAAGTCAGGGACTCTCGAAAGTATTCTATAGCTCGTCGAGCATCGACGTCAGCATGACGTACAGCCATGCGTGACCTCCAAATGCTATGCAGAGCCAATAACATGATGACGTCATACGGAAATCCATCCTCGTTTTCAATGGCAAGATACCTTATTCCCTGTGCGTCCAGCGGGAAATCTTTCTTTAATGTCCTTTGCAGGACATCCCAGAAGAACACCCCATCCCAGCAATCAAGAAAAACATGTTCAACGGTTTCCGGCTTGCGACATAAAAAGCAGTGGTCACCCCACGGAACGAATAACCCTTTGTCAGACAACCATGTCTTAACTGGCAAGACACCAGCATGAAGCTTGAAGAAAAATGTTTTGACCCCCGGACGCACAGGCATGTTTTTAACGCGCTTTAACACTTTGCTCCATGTTCCACCGCAGTAATAAGATCGGTACAGTGGAATTGGAAGAACAACATCACATAAGTCCTTATATAACTTTTTACGGGAAACTGTGCTTAAATATTCAAAAGAAAATCGAGCCTTCAGGAAACGAAGTGACTCGATGATCTCTTTAAAGTAGCCTTGTATTCGGCCTTCCAATCTGACGGAAGACACGACAAACTCGGGTAAAGCACTAGCCAAGCGCACTTGGCAAACTGTACGCAAGAAAGGGTCCTGGACATCGCGTAGATACAAGAAGCGGTTTACAAGCTGCCGCAGAAACAAATGAGACAGACCCAAACCACCGTCACGCACACGTCGAAACAGGTTTGTCCGGCTTGTTTTCTCCCAACTGGAACCCCAAATAAACACGGCAAAAATACGATGAAGTTTCTGCACATTCATTCGAGAGCAGTGCAATACTTGCAACACATACCACAGCTTAGTAATAAAGAATAGGTTGCAAATGGTCGCGCGAGCAAAAATAGATAAATCCCTGCCCTTGCACTTTTCTGCCTTTTCACGGATTTCAACTGCTTGTCTGCGCCAATAAGGATCACTGTCGCTGTAGTTTTCCAGGGGTACGCCCAAGTATTTCACCGGTGTTGTCACCCATTGAATGTTGAGGAAGTGGTTTAATGTGAGTTCCCAATTTCCATGCCAGAAGCCAAGACATTTTCCCCAGTTGACCGCGCTTCCACTGACCTCACAAAAGCGTTTTGCTATGTTAACTGTTTCTGCAATACTTTCGAGGTTTGTACAAAATATCGCTATGTCATCAGCATACGCTAGCAAGCGCACTTCGCATGCATGAAGCATGAACCCTCTGATCTCGTTGCTGCGTATGATACGTAGGCAAAAGCTCTCAATGAAGATACAAAAAAGTAAGGGAGAGAGCGGGCACCCCTGGCGCACGGATCGCTGCAATACTATAGACTTTCCTAACTCTTTGTTAACAATCAGACGAGTAGTACATCCCGTATATGCCATCTTAACGGCTTCTATTATTACTTTACCTACGTTAACGTGCTCTAATATGGCTATAAGCAAGTCATGCGGCACGCGATCGAAGGCTTTCTCAAAGTCCACCTGAAGCATGGCGACCGCCGAGCCCATGATATCAGTACATTCTAATACACACCTCGCTTTATGAATGTTCGTAAAAATGCTTCTTCCCTTTATTCCGCATGTTTGATGTGGGCCTACTATTTCTTTTATTACGCCTTGAAGCCTACGTGCCATTATTTTCATTAAAATTTTATAGTCTACGTTGGTCAGACTGATCGGCCGGTACGCTGATACCTGTCGAAGTTTTCTTAAATCATCTGTTTTAGGGATAAGGATAGTATGGGAAGACTGAAATGACGGAGGCAGAGATTTCACTTCAAAGGCTTCATTAAAAAGATTAGCCAAAACGGGAGATAATTCCTGCTTAAACTTCTTGTAGAAAGCAGCACTCAGACCGTCCGGACCAGGCGATTTCCCGCAGTTTAACTTGTCAATTGCTCTTTCTACCTCTCCCACCGAGATTGAGAGTTCCAGTCTATCTTTAGTTTCATCGTCTAACTGCGGCATCAACGTCAAAAATTCACTTGTGAAGCGTTCCCGATCTACAGAACCTATTGAAAATAGCTTGCTATAATGCTCGTGGAAAGCGTGCGCGATGCCCTCCTTGGCGTTTGCTACTGCGCCATTGTACTCAATTTCTGTTATTGAATTACGTTGTGCGTGACTCTTTTCCATACCCAGAGCGCGCTTCGTGGGTCTTTCAGAAGTTACCATTTTTTCCGCTCGTGCCCTAATTATTGCCCCATGAAACTTTTCTATATCTAAAAGCTCTAGTTTTTCTTTCACCGCACGAATATCTTGCTTAAACCCACCAGGCATTTCGCTCTCTTCTTTGACAAGAGCCTTCAAGTTCAAACGCAAAAGTTGCTCATTTTTGCGTCCTTCATGCTTAAGAATGGTGCACCTCTCTATTGCTTTCATTTTTATTTTTTGTTTAAAAGTTTCCCAGATTGGTCCAGCTTTTGAGCTGTTGTCACAATTAAGCTCTTCTATACCCTCCATCAGTACAGTATGGAAAACGTCATCATCAAGGAGTTTGCTATTGATCTTCCATAAATCCCAATTAAAGTTTCTTTTTCTTTCTTTTCTGCTGCCTATGGTAAACATTACCAGACAATGGTCACTGAATGATAGAGGAGTTACACAATAATCCGTGCACAGTGGTACAATATCAAGCGACACATAGGCGCGATCTAAGCGTGCATGACTCAACCCTTGAAAATGCGTGAATTGGACACCATGACCATTGGAAATGCATTCCCCAACATCCTCAAGCGCGTAATCGTTTATGCTATCTGCTAGCTTAATCGTACTCGCCTCTCGATAAGGCGTATTACCCGTTTTGTCCCGTGCCGAACAAACGCAATTAAAATCTCCAAGGACGATAAGAATGCGGTCAGTGTTGCAATAATAACCTACCCGGCAGAAAAAGTCTAGGCGCTGCACCCCGTTGGTTGGTGCGTACAGACAAACTACTCGCCACTCGCTGCCAGCAAGCAGAAAGTCGCAGATGACGAGGCGGCCCGAATCACAGCTAATAACCGACTGTATAACAATGCCCAGACAGTTACTAATAAAAAGCAGACACCCTCCGGACGAACCAACAGCATGACTAACACAGACATTATAACGCGCCGAGAAAGGGCGTACCATGTCATCGGTACGGTCCACGCGTTCAATTTTCGTTTCCTGAACTGCTAGTATATCCAATTCATTTTCCGTCGCTATACGATACAACTGATTTTGCCTCCTTTTAGCTGCCAATCCACGAACGTTAACTGTTCCGACGCGCAAAGACCTTTCCAATGACACAGTTCTGCCACCGGCCGAGACCAACGGCGAGACGCCCTCGTCATACATATCGACGCCTTGCTCACACGCCATCATGGCGGCTAAAAGTTAGCATCTGTGTCGCCCCTTGATAGGGACGACGCACGCACGCGAGCAGCACTGCGCGCTTTCTTCTTCGCACCGACACCCACAGATGCTTCTATTTGCCTCGGACGCTGCCCCTGCGGCACAGCAACCGCATCCTCATGGCGACGTTTTGCCGGCGTTGTCTCGGCGTCCATCTCCTCCGCAGAAGCCTCAGTGACCGCCAGCTCTATGCCCGCTGCCTCCAGAACCGTAGAGACGCTACACGCGTCCCGCTGCTCTCCGGCGGATTCCTCAGCCAGGTGCTCCGAGTCGACGCCTTCGGCGTTCGCTGTTGCCGACTCTTGACGTTCACCTTTAACTGCGTCGTCCACCGCTGATGCTTGGTGTCCAGGGACGCTGCCATCCTTCACCTCTACCTGAGCGTTTTCGTTATTAAATGGCGTCGTGGAAGCCGCAGCCTGTTCTGCCTCTTCCTCATCCATGATGAGTTCGCTCTGGTCAGAGGCAGCAGGCCGTCCTACCGCTCTGGCGTAGCTCCGGGTGCATGCCTCTTGTGTATGGCCGAAAGCGTGACATTCACTGCACCTTGGAACCCTGCAGTCGCGTCGAATATGGCCCGTGTGTTTGCAGCGAAGGCACAATGGGGCCCGACCGGGCGCAACAATAAGCGCTGTGCCACTGCCAAGGCGCATCTGGTGGGGTATGTCGTCCAACATTACACCGTCTTTCAGAAGCAGTCTCACAAACTTTGTCAGGGAATCAGCGCCTTCAAAGCCTTCCACTTTCCACCTGTCATTACTCACTTCTTTCACTTCACCATACTCGCTAAAAGTCCTCCGAATACTATCGTTAGAAACGTCCAACGCCACCCAATGCAACTTCAGACGCACCTCTTGCCTGTTAGGGTCAATGACGAGGCAGAGTCGATCCTTGACGGTCAATCGCCCCGCTTCCATAAGCTTCTTTTTGGCCTCATCGGTCCGCAGGTTCACAAGCCAGACGTGTGACATCTGGTATGCACCGATAACCGCCACATCCGTGATGACACCAGCGTCTTGCAAGGGCTTCCGAAAATCTTCGATGCGATACGGCCTTCCTGAAATGTCGCAGTGCAGCACGACTGCACGATTCATAGCATCGCCTGATGTAACAGTGGGCAGAACAATCCTGTAGTCCTTTGGGACAGTAATAGACGGGGTACCACGGCCGTAGGCGACCGCTGTCGCAGCTCTCTGGGAGCCCACCATCCTGCGTCCGCACGCGTCGGTGACCAGAAGCAGAATGACTGAGCCATGCCTGTGCTCGAAAAGCCGGCGCACAAAAACCCTATACAAGCATTATGTCGGGAAGGAACCGCCTTAACATGCGCAATATAACGTGGCAGAAGAGTGAAACGACAACCAGGCGTCACAGAATGCCATTTGTGTAACCAGGCGACACACAATATGAATTGCATTACGAGGGGGTCGTTGAATGCTTCTAACCCATTACAAAGGGCTCAGCCACAATTCTTCGTCGTCATCAGCCACCGAATCAATTAATGGAGTAGTGGGTACCTTGCAAGTGTACTTGTATTAGTAGCCCCAAGATAGATTGCAACGGGTTTTAGAAATGGTTCTCTCCCAGCTTTCGCTGTGACTGTGCTGCGCGGTCTGCGCAGGCCTGGCGGTTTTTTTTTATTCAGCTTATTCATCGTAAACGACGTATTTGCAAAGGTTAGAGACAAAAGTAGAGCACAGAAGAGGCGAACGCCGATCTGCTGATCATAACAGAATATAGCCCAAAACACAGAGACAATCTTTTCTGTTCCAGTTTGAATTCTGACCACGTGACTATTTGCCCTATACTATTTATATGACTGTTTTTCAATAAAACTCAGTTGATAGTTTGCGCTGTGTTCGTGTGGTTCTTTTTTTTTTGTCCCTGTTTTTTGCGCTATATTCTATTATGATGCTTAACCAACTCGCCCAACAAACCGCACTACTCTGCTGATCAGTGGTCAGGTCAGCCATCTTGAAACGCGGAATGGAACGTGCGACTGCTGAGAAACACCGGAAGGGCCTTAGGCCCGAGGTCATGCCTTACGTCCATAAGCTTTCCCACAACCTGAAGAAGGTGGCAAGTAAGCACGGGGTTCCTGTGTGTTTCTCTGCCCCCAATAAGCTGGGAAAGCTGTGCCCACGTATTTGCAACGCAAATAAACGTGGGTGTGAGAAGAAGCATAAAACGCCGTTCATTAAGTGTTCCACTGGAGTGGTGTACTCCATTCCCATGTCATGTGGGATGTTCTACGTTGGAGAAACCGGGTGCTGTGTCAATGACCGTTCGGGGGGAACACGCACAAAAATTGCAAAAGCTAGACGACAAGTACGCGCATTTAGTCGCGCATGTTAGTAAGTGCACAGGATCTGTGGCCCGGTTTGCAGGGACGACGATTCTAGGCAGGAGTGTTGACAAGACTGCACGTGTCATTGTAGAAGCATATCATATTAAGAAACTTGATAACAAGTGTATTAGCGCCCCATCTCTCGCCCTCTTTGATGCCGAGTTTCATTTGCTGGATGTGGCTGTCGGGTCTTGAATCGGAAAGAAAAAGAAAAATCAAAGATCACGTGTTTGTGATTATTCCTTGGCTGGCTTTTTGCGTCGATGGCGCCGTGCGCTGAAAAAACCTTGTTACCCATCCCCCTCTTTCTTTTTTCATGCTTGACTCTGGAATTTATAATGTGTTTCATTCTGCCATTTAAAATCAGTTGCCAGCGCCTGTGTGTCCGTGTCTTTTCTCTTGTGGGTGTGTGTTCGTGCTGCTACTCCCTCGCTCTACAATGAACCGACTCGCCCAAAAAGAAGTTTTGATCATCTTCACCAGTCACATACAACTGACGAAACAAGAGAAGCGTTTTGTCTTACTTCATGCAGAGTCGACTCTCTTATGGAAGCTTCGCATACTTCGATCCACGTATTAGAGCACTGTGACGTCCAACAGATAAAGTTCAGAAGAGAGCTTTTTCACGTGAGTTGATTGGCGCACGCTTTGACCTAGACGGAGTAAGCGAGACGGCACATGCGTTAACTTTTGCTTACTCCATCGCTGTCCAAGTGTGGGCTATTCCACTTAATTTGTGTACTAGCAAGCTGGAGCTGCTCTTCTTTTAGCCTTTCAACATTATGTGACGACGTTAGTTACCGTTATTGCCCGTACATCACGACCTTAGCTTTCTGTCAAAGTCACGGTAAAACCCTTTTCTAAGGTCCCTCAAGATAAAGAGATCTGTCAGTAGTTTGGGTGAACTGTCCGTAAAGCTAGGCCGATCAAAGTTTCTTCTCCGCACAGTGTGACAGCAGCCGCCAAACTCTCTTCGCACGATGTGATAAATAAGGAACTTCACTGAGCGGGCTTCAGTAAAACAGATCGTCTGTTGTCGTTGGTTGGGGAGGTGCTTCCCGCTGGCGTAGCTTTGTTGTGCAGCAGCAGCACAGTGATTGCATCCCATGTCTCACTTGCGGAGAGCTCTCCAGTAATTCTCCTCAAAAACGTGTCTTGCGTATACCTTCTACAATTCCCACTAAATCGAAACGATTGCTGTTAGCTGCGAATTTACGTGATTCTTTAAAAGTGGTAATCCTTTAGACTGAAGGTGCCCTTCGCGAAGTGTAAACTGTAAAAAGGGCAACTACTTTCTTTCCCTGGGTAGTTTTCTTTCAGTTTTTTAGCTTCCAATTGCTTAGAGAGTTCATTGAAATACAGCTGCGTAACTTCGAGAGCTGACATCGTGAGTAATGAAATAAAGCAGGCGTTAGAAAGATTTTTTTTTATTTTTTAGCGGTTGATGGATCCAGAATGCACGAATGAAAGAGTGAAATAAAATTTTCGTAAGAAACAATCTTCTTATCCGTACTTTTCACTTCCGCTTTTTCCGAAGGCAAGGGGAACTAGTAAGGAAGGAAGGAAGAAAAACAAAAGAGAAGGCAGGGAGGTTAACCAGGCACAACTACCAAAAAATATATGAACTTTGACACATAATTGTTTGAAACATGTCCGCCTTCAGAACAGAGTATTTCATCATTGAGAAAAATCAACTAAGCTCCATAAAGATGCCTACATTAAATGCGTAAGTGAATAACGAAGGCTTGCTTTAGCGAATTTAAACTTCATTGCTCATTGTATAATGAAAGCTTCCGTAAATATTTCGGAAGCTTTTCTGGTATGCTACCCAACCCCAGTGCAAGGTAGCATACCGGATACTACATTCTGATTAACCTCCCTGCCTTCCTCTTCTCTTCATCTCTCTTGCTTGTTATCCTTCTCAGATAAATTTCCCAGAAACACAGAATAGATTGTGAGAGCCAGTCTGGGAAGTTCGGTGACTTTGCGCGGTAACTTACGGTGAGCATGTTTGACATGCCTTATAAATTAAAGCGTGGACATGAATACACGGAAAAAATGATGACGTCAGCAGTGCACCTTGTTAGATCAGATAGAACGGCATCTCCAATCGCCTGGTTCATTATGCTTCTCTTTGATCTTTTCCTCGCCATTAGCGTTCATCTCTCGGCGTTTGCGGGAAGCTCGAAAAAGCTTATCCAAGCACCGCTGGAGGAACACAGCCTTACGTAATGAGTCGTGTCCTGGCTATAGTAAGGCGAGAGGGCCATGGAATAACGAAATCGAGGCGTGCACCGGTATCTGTCATGACGCAAGCTGTGCCCGGTATCTACGCTCTTTGTTACGCCCAACATGCGTACTCTTTACCAGCAAAGAAAGTGCCGGCAATTTCCTTTGAGCTGAGCAACACTTGTCTGCTTACGAAACGCAATTTGCCGAGCGAGCTTCGTATTACCTTTTGTGGAGTATGTTCATTTCGTCGGGTTTCAAGGATAGCTAATGCTCTCTATTGGAGTGCACGTAGATCTCGAAAATACAGTCACACACGCACTTGCGGCCATGCTTTTTTATGAGCTGTGTATTGCAAGGATATGTAGAAGCGATGATATGAAGTACAGTGCGAAGCACATTGTAATAAATGAAAAGCGCAACGTATCAAGTAAAAGCCGTCGTAGGACATCATCAAGACAGTTGATATAACCTAAAGCGGCTGAGCTTTCGCAATAAGAGGCTTTAACAAGTGGACAACGAATGTTTTAGGGGACATGAGCATTGCGCTTTAGATTATTCAAAGCACCTTTGTCAGAAATAGTCCAAAACCTCTCCACGATGAACAATAATATGCGTGAATAATAACATAACTGCTGGTGGTTCTTACGTACGCGCTAAAACGGCGATATTAGCATGAGGCATGCCATACAGGGGACTCCAGATAAATCTCAGCCACCTGGGGTTCTATTCACGCGCCCCTAAAGCTAAGTACGCCTATGTTCTTTGCACTGCGCACGCATCTACATGCGGCCGCCGTGGCCGAGAATCGAACTCGTGCCCTCGAACTAATATTGCGTGTAAAAGGTGCACTCAGATTAAGTCCAAAGAAGACAGGTGCTTTTAGGGAATATGGACTCTCAGAGTGATTAGAGATTGTTGCACGAGTAATATAAAAAAATGACGGTGGCTGCAGGTATTACAAGAATGCTTGAATAAGTATTGGCTGCTTAAAAGCAAACATTCTTTTACAACCAGTACTTATCCTGCGCATCAGGAGAGCAATCAGTTGTTAGTGCATCCCTTGTATGATTCGTCCCCCCTTCGTCTTCTCCCGTGTGTTTTCTGGAGCTTGTTATACTGAGATTATGCACATAGCTTGGTTACGTATCTTGTATGTGTGTTGTAAAGATTTGAAATGGACAATGAGATACCCATAAAGAAAGAGAAGGGTGGGGGGGGGGGGGGGGGGGGTATTATGCAGGAAGTGCTGCTCCGCAACAGGAAATGACTGCATAAGTAAATAGGTATATTAGTAAAGAAATAAACACTAACAGCGGTATTAAATATGGCCGTTACCAATGTACGTTTCTTGAATCTCTCCGCAGGAAGCTATATTGAAAAACAAAGCGCTAAGTATGTGTCTTGTGTCTCGTTCTTTTTTGCGCTCAAATCTATTTCACAATGAACCAATACGCCCAACAAAGCATTCTATTAAGGCGCTAAGATCCGTCAGTTAACCTAAACCTAACATTTACCAAAATCTAAAGTTACAAAGTGCATAGGCAACCAATGAATAGCTTAGCTAGTTTTCCTCATTTAACTGTGTTTATGTAGACACACGGCACAACTACAAACTCCGGAAGGTATAGTCAAGGAAAGGTCCAATTTAATGTGAAAAAATTGGGCGCTGCATCTGGTATTTATTCTACATTCTTCAGTACATTTGGAATGAAACTAACTGTTTTTTTCTTTTTTCAGCCAGGTGACCAACACGTACGAAACTACGTAGAAAATTACGTAGAAACTTGAAGGAACGTTGTGCATACGCTTTTTCAATGCACTGCGCACCTAGACGCAAAGAAGCACAGCCGCCAATATACATGCTTGCCTTGGAGCGACAAGGACAGGCAGGGTGCCGACTGCTCTTTCGTCCAGTAATTGACACGCCCCGCCTCGCCTTGCCAGTCGGTTTACGTTTGCCCCCGTATCCTAGATCTCCAGCAAGACTTTGGTTTGTGCGACTTGGTACATGCTTAACCGGGGAAACAGCGCAAAAAAGGATGAGGACGCGGGAACATCCTCCCTCTCAGCGTTCACCCTGCGTACTGTGTTCCTGCGTCCAGTCTAGATCTCCAGCCTTAAGCACTCTCTTCGGAGACGCATCACCTTCACACAGGCCACTGGCTCACGTCAGATAAAGGCGATCTTTCGAAAGAAAACAAGGATAACGTCAGAATGTCACTCGGCCAAATTCTTCGTTCCTATATGTCTGCAGCTACTGCAGCTAGGAAAAGCCCATACTGGAGCAGCAGGATCACGAAGACAGCGCGCAAACACGTCAGCCAATAAACTCTCCCGGTAGAAGTGGTAAAGGAGGATCTAAGACGACGTAGAAAAACAGGAACGCCCGGCTGGTTTCCGTGATTTGTTGGTTTTTAGGGTGTGTTTTCATTTCGTTTCTGTTCTTTACTTTTTCGTTACTACCTCGTGCGTTTGTGACCTGTGCCAAGCTTATTTTCCTTTTTTTCCCCTACCTCGTCTCTGTCATTTCACGTCAAAGCCTTACGTACTTCTCTGTTATACCTAACTGTTTGATTTTTGCTACCTTGATTGTATGCGTGCAACTCCCATTTCCCAAACTTTTTTATTCTCTCTTTTTTTTTTCATTTGTGCGTTTGTCACTACGCATGTTTGGGAGGTGTTTCCAGCTGTCTGACACTGCCCGTTCGCAATATACTTTTTTTTTTTATTTTCTTTAGTATGGAACACTCGTCTTGCGCAACACAAATTCTGAGTTGCGCTAAAGTGTACATTTGACATATTCAGCTTCAAATGTCGGTGCTTAAGCTGCCGTCGTTTATTTCACTGTGTGTGTCTCTTATACCCGCCGGAGTTTACTTGATTTTTTTTTCTTTTCTGGACTTCGTGCTTCGAATGTTGGTGTCCAGGTGGAGAAAACATGATGTGAGAGCCTCAAGAATCTTATCAGTATTTTGCCCATGGCTTCACTGTCACTCACATGTAACGCTTTATTCAAAGAGATCTGAAAAGTAACTTGCCAATAGTAGCAGACATCAGGAAGTTTGATGCTTTGGAAAAACAAAATAGCTTAAAGACGTGCGTAAGAGTAAGCGCATCTTTAAGGGAGTGTACACTCCTTATACAGAGTGCTCAATAAGCTGCTGCTTGGAATCCCCGGGCAAATGATGCAGGATCCCCGATATTCTCGACGCAAGAATCTGCATAAGCAGGTGCTGCACAGTGTTGCCAACCATACGGTAGTTACATGGTCAAATTATATCGGTCGCGAAACTTGGAACGAAAAGTGGTCGAAAACCTATTGCCATAGATACACTCTCAGTACGGTCCTGGATAATAGCCTCGATATAGGCGGCATCCTTCGACGTACTGTTTATTATCACGGCTATGGACAGCCCAGCGAAAAAGAAGTATACGTTACTCTCTTCAGGCGGCCTCGAACTTGAGGAGTGCCGCCTATAAACTATCGCAGTAAGCGGCCGAAGTCCGCATACGGCCCCGCAGGCCGATCCGCGTGCGAGTTGAGCCGTTGAGCGTCAGGGCGGCGGGGAACAAGCGTCGGAAACAACTGCACCACGCATGCGCTTGAACGAAAAAAAAAATAAAGAAAGAAGAATTGAGACGCGCGCTCCGCGATCGCCCGGCGCGCGTGCGTGAAGGAAAAAAAAAAAACACGACAGACGAGCACCGCGGAAGCTGAGAACTTTCGTGTTCGCCGCGCGGCCGCTCCATCACGAGACGTGCAGGCGACAGAGCTTTGAGGCAGGTAACCGTCACCTGTTTGTCAACGTACTTGGAAAGCGCTAAACTGCGTCGGCTGCGCGCTTTGCGCCTGCCGCTGGGTGATATGTTTTCATCAATGGATATGAAAGGTGTGTATCGAGGGCAATGTAACGCGCCGCAATGTGAGTGCGATGGATTTTGCCGCGCCGGGAACAATGAGCCTGCCGCACCATACCAGGCTGGTTGGTGCGCGTACTGCGGGCACAGTCCAGTACAACATGCTCGAATTGGTAAGTAGCCTTTTTGTTTTCTTTGATGGTGTCGTGATATCTGCTGATGCATGTGCAGGATCCAATTTTGCTGAGTGAACGAAAAAAAAAAAGAAAAATAGGAGGAGGGTGGGCACACTTAGCCCGATATATATATATATACAGTGATCGTGTTATACTTGCGAGAGAACATTAAGCGCAGCAGTAACTACTCCCGAATTTACATGCTTTATGTGTAATCTTCGTTACATCCCATTGTAGATGCGCTTTTTCGCGGAATACAATGCTTCTTATGTTATCATGTGTACACATTACGTTGTGACAAATTTGTTTTCAATTTACTCAGTTCATGGCTCGCATTTGTTTCGTGACTTAATTGTGGCATGCCAGCTTGCGTAACTGTTCAACATCTGGAACCGCGTACGTTTTTTCAGGGTCGAGATCTACGCAGGACGTGTTCTTCATGCCGCCCGATGTGCCACCCAGTCAACCGCAGGAAGCGATTGAAACACTTTCCAGTGCTTACGGCACACTTTATTTAGGATATCATACATCTCCCTGCATTTGGGCAAGCCCCAGTGTTACTGTTTTGATTCCAATAAAAGACGACAAACAACATTTGTTTTATCAGTTATCGAGTTATGACATTTGTCACGCATTAAAAAAGAAAGTACTTGTGCATGCAAAACAGATTCCTGAAACACTGGCCTATCAATATCAATGCTCGTGTTCTACAAAACAAGTTGAACAGATGATTTTTGGAAAACAATGCACAAAAGGAATAAACGGAAGGCAGTGAGACAGAGAGTGATCCACATTGATTGAAAATTGGTGGGTTGAACTTTTATTAATGGTTCTGTAATTGCATGGTGAACTCGAAAATCGAGTACAGGTGCACCAGGCAGCAGGAGATCATATGCCACCGACTTTTTTTCAGTTTTGAATATCTGCTACAGTTCTCGTATTCTAGCATGGCATTTGTAACGTTGAACCACGATCAAGCCAACCTGTGTACTGCTGTGGCATACCAGTTATAATATATCCTCATTTTCTGAAAAGCAGCTGTTTTATTGAGGCATGCAGCAACAATATTTCAAGTTCGTTCTGCACCCCAACTACACGCGAACGTTCGCGAAAGAGACGTGCAAAAGCATCGACTATTTATTTGGAGGGAAACTTGTCCGTGGCAAATTTGTGTACGTCATACTTGATCTTGGCGCACGTTTCGACATTCACTTGAACAGCGGTGTGATGCTGAGTAAAGGTAAGAGTAGCTAGTTCCCATATATAAGATAAGTTAAAGACTGATTAAGATGAGTAAAAACCACTGTGTCGCGCAAAATAGCGCGCATAAGTGGTAATTGCTGAAACAGATGATCGTCGAACTGCTAAAAAGGTGCTGCTGACCCAACGTGCGGCTAGCGACGGTTCAAGCGCACTAAGTGCAAATGTTAGTGTAGGCACTTTAAAATACCCATTCAAGCATTAACGTGCCAAAGCAGATTAACGTTACACGAACAGCTGAGAACGGGCTGCTGTCACTGACACGCGTGTACGTCGCGGCATAAATAACGGAAATTGCTCGCAGCACACGCATATGGGAAAAATGTACGTGGGTTCCGAGATCTGAGGATATCCTCGTCACGCTAGTTTACATTCGCGAATTTTCGTTGAGCGAAACAACCGCTGTTCACGGAGAAGCTTTAACGACACACGGACACACGTTAATCGTTCTTGCGGCACGGCGAATTACGAACCGAAGTCGGAGCCGAAGGTGCTTACCGCGTTTGTCTGGAGTTCATGCAGCCCCGCAAACTATTTGCTGACCTAATGCACCCTCAAACACATGCACATGGCACAAAAACAGACGTTCAACGTCGCGCCGACTGTTTGCAAACGGCATGGTAGATATATACCCCCGCAAAAATAAACGAGCATTCTTGCGGTGGCGCTGTGGTGCAATGGGTAAGTTATCTGCTTTCAGTGCACGTGGCCCCGAGTTCGATTCCAGTGCTGTGCGTAATTTGCATGTTGTTGTCGCAGATGTTGATGATTGTGATACTGTTCATCTTCTAATTACCCGTAGTGATAATTACAACCGTCAAAGTGGCGAGAAAACGGTTGACAGCGTCAAAAAATAACTTTTTTTCTCGCAACCGCATCAGGGCCGCCTACAGACAGGCCGCGTACAGGGCCGTCACGCGTAACCGCAGGCCGTGCCTAGCCAGGAAAAATTTGACTTAAAATCCCGTCTAAGCGTCGCCACGGCTATTCTGAAGGCCACTTAGAATAGGGCCGCTTCTTCCGGGACACGGCTACGGAGCCGCGTAACGAACTGACTAGATGCGGCCATAATTTGACCGGATTTCCTGCCTGTAGGCGTTTATTCTAGCCGGGATTTGACTGAGAGTGTATCAACGCCCGCCGCACGATTAAAGCGCGACTAGGTGAGGAGGGGACAAATAAAGCAAACAAAAAAAATCAAGGCAACTTTTTTTTCGAATTCTAATTCTCATACTTTTTATATGCCTATGTAAACTAAAAAATTTACTTTACGGCTTATCGGACACTTGGCTAAATGGCTGATTGCCTCATTTTTTGGTCGAGCGTCATAAATGGGGGGCGTATGCAGGCAGTCTGCTATCAGTGCTTGTGTTTAGTTCGGCGCATTGCCGGGTCAACGAGGCATCGCTCACTTTTGCGTGGTGGTGTCGTGCGTACCTTCAGTAGATTATTTGCTTCTCTGCTGTTTACTGGCGTGACATTTCAGAGCTGAACTAGCTCACAGAATGTGTAGATGGCCGCTCCTGTGACTGCCGACTGCCTTCGCTGGCGCACGGCCGGCGTGCCCTCGCCTTTCGTCATGGTATATGCGACACGCTAAGCAAAGAGACGCTGTACTTCAAGGTTGCCAAAGTAATATTCTCACGGCTGCTGTCTCGCTGCAGTGTTTTTCCACGATTGGCTAACGTGAGTTTTCGAACCTTTGTGCTATTGTGCTCGTGAACAGTTGTAGCACAATTTCTTCATCTGCAAAGTTTTTGGTGTATATTTCAAGTACACTATTTGGCTAATAAAACAACCGTGCTTCCTCAATCTTTCTTGCTGGTCTTCCTTTTCTCTCGCGCACGCAATTGGCGAGCCATAAAGGCACAATAAAATCGCATGTTTATCAAAAGGCATGTAAAAGGTAAGCAATTAAGAAAAATTTCAATTTCGCGCCATTTAGGGCAAATGCACGACGTCGCTACCGCTTCCGGTTGTGACGTCATATTTTATTTTTTATGTTTTGTTTGCCTTTAGTTGTCCCCTCCATTCGTAGATGGCGACGGTGGCAACGAGCCGCCAGCTACTGGATACATGGGCTTCTATGAAAGTTACGCTACCAGTTTACATATACCTTGGTAGTTACTCTACTGTGGGGTATTTTCGGAAATTTTCGGGCAGCGTAGCCTAGCAGGGCGGCAATATGATTTTCTTATCAGACGTAGGCTGATTTCCACCTCTCAGTCCTCAACGATAAGTGAAAAATGTAGATGATCGACGCGGCCTCTACGAGGGTGACATTCGTGAATAGAAGCGAAAACGAAATCTTTCTTTTAATAAAACTAGAACTGTCTAATTCACACGTCACATGCATAGGGCAGAGACGAAAGATAATACGTCATACTTCCCTGTGGAGCTAACGATGTTGTTTTTTGCCATTCGTGTTTCTTTCTCTCTTCGCCGTCTCCCATTCGTTCATTGCGTGAAGAGGCTTTTACATTTTGCGACGCGACAGCGGTCGGTTCCAGTTAAGGCGAACGCCATCGGTGCCTCATCAAACATGAACAGTGGCAGTTGGCGTCAACGCGAGCGATGCCAAAAAAGAAATCATCATCGTGTATTTCGTCACCTCAGGACGTCATCGTGATGTCACAGATTGCCAGAATTGTGACGTCATTGTTAAGTCACAGTGAAGTCACTGTGACATCTCATAATGCAATGTGAAATTAGGAGTCATCTGCACCGTCGCTTGGTCAGAGGTGGGCTGAACCCAGGGGCGCGTGAGGTACAGAAAATCTTGCAATGCTCTCCGATCCAGCAGTCTGTGCAAAACCACTCTAGGTGCCTAAATATTGCGAGGCCGGGGTTATCAATACAATCTACTGGGCAGAAAAAAAAACAAGAAATATTTCGCCTTCCAGCCAGCTTAGGAGAATGCATGCGAGTTTTTTAGATGACAGCGTATGTATGGATGCTAAGAGTGTCTTGGCCGAATCTAGTCTAGCTGAATTAAGGTTCTCTTCCCCTAAAAGCCCCTTATAAATTCGTAGAGCTACTTTCCAAGCCTTGCCGCAGTTTAACTTAGCATTCCTGATAATTTTTGTTTTCTGCCAACTTTTCTGCCAACAATCCTCTAATTGTCTTGTACTTATTTCTATCGCAAACCTGCTTACCTTTCAAATGTTGTCTGTAAAAGCCAAGGTTTCGTGTAGAATAATGCCCACACGTACAACCGGGTGGATATCGTCACATTCAATTAGAACATGCTCCGTATTTCCTTAGCTTCCCTTCCACACAGCAGGTAGGCTACATTTTTTCTTCTTCATTGCTTAATCTCGCCTCATAACTATGCGTTCTAAGATAACCCGACCTCGCTTCAAACCGCAAATAACTTCCCCTCGATTTATCATGAACGGTATATGTATATGTACGAATGCGATTCCATTTGTATAAAATGTATGTATTGCCAGTCAGCGCCAAGTGTGGTTGTATGTGTGTCATTACTGTCCTTGTCTTTAACACTGTTTCCCTACAATGAAATGTATCCTAGCTTATTTCGTGTTTACCCTTTCGGTAGTTACTCAGAGCCGGTTTTCTTTCCATCACTGCTATCAAATAAATCTCTTTCGCTTTTCTAACTTTTCGCTTACCGCTGTTTGTAGCCATATCGCTTACGCTGCCGGCCGTATACTTGCTGGTGAGTCTCCTAGATATTTTTATCAAAAATGACTCAACGCTCTTCATATACAAATACCGGAACTCTTACTCTTCCCATCTGCTGTCTTTCATGTTCCTTTATCCCTGTTTCAAGCTAATCTTTAAAGGGGCTCTGGAACACTTTTGCAAGTAGCCGTGGGATGAGAGAGAGAAAGGTTGAGTGAAAGGCAGGAGGTTAACCTGAAGAAAATTTTCGGTTTGCTACCCTGCATTGGGGAAGGGTTAAGGGGAAATAGAAAGGTCAGGAAGGAAAGAAAGTAAGAAAATGTATAAAAAAAAGAAAAATATTGAAAACTAGAGAGAAAAAAAGCAAAAAAAAAACCGCACACACACACACACACACACACACACACACACACACACACACACACACACACACACACACACACACACACACACATACACACACACACACACACTCACTCGAATGCAGGAGTGTCATAGCCGTTTAGCGAGTCCAGTTGGGATGAATTCAATAAAGAAGCTTATTGCCTCACGAATTCACCGCCGCAAAAAGTTTTAGATTCCGTCCAGTACGAGCGGAGTTACAAAGATTTGTCGCACGCTGCAATTGCTTTCTCTCTTCTCTCGTCCCGACGAAAGCGCTGGAAGCTAAGCAGGGGGCGCTGGCACGGAGGAAGAAGGTACGTCACGCGCGCCTCTTGACCTTGAGCACTTTTTCACTTTTTTTTCGAGCGCGCGGCTTCTCAGTGCGATCTCGCTCGCATCCGCGGACAGGTCACGGCCTCCCGCGGCGGCCGCAGTAACGCCCAAGCGAGCCATGCTCAAATCAACCAATAGCGTGATACTGGCCTGTAACGCAATGATTTTTGAGATATCTAGCATCATTTGTCGAGGGAAGAGAAAGCGATTTTTAGCTGAATGAGAATTTATTGTAAATTCCAGGCCACGTGCTGCGCTGTAATATTTGTCCCGCGTATTCCCGGGAACCTCGACTACCGATCGGCAGCTTTTTTCTGACCTCGCTCAAAAAGTGTTGCAGGGCTCCTTTTAAGTGCTGAAATGCGTTATTTTAGGTGTAGTGTAAAATGTACGGTAATAAAAATTGTGTACGTTAAAGAAGGGTAATCTTGACTGAGACGTAGGGTATTTTGCGAAAACTGGTTGGCAACACTGATGCTGCACTGCATTCAAGTTTGCAATGGCTTGCATTGACGATCGTGATCGGTGCGCTTCGGAGCGACGCTGGCCGTTCGACCTACGTGGACGGAAAAAGGGCTAAACGAAGGAGATGGAAAAAAAGAGGTATAGCTGTCTACGTCAGAGCCTAAAAAAGTGATGGCTCTCGGGTGCACGGACGGCCTTTTATTTCTTAACTCTTCCATCCATTCTCGTCCTCAGAACTGCGTTATCATGGTCGGAAACATTCTTTCTCTCTTTTTTTTAACACGAAAGTATTTTGTCGGGGTCCACCACAGCTCCACTGACGTGTCTCCGTCACGGATATGTCGTTGTAAAATGCACACAAACAGATGACAACAAACTAGAAGTTCCGTCACCGGGACTCGAATCTACGATTCCTCGCGCCGCAGAGCGGGGCGGAAACATCTCGGCCACAGAGCGTACGTTCTTCAGCATACTAACGGCGAGCTATTTATAAACACCATTTGCCGTTGGCGGTACTCAGAGCTCGGTAGCACTTCATCATGTTCTCGTTATCACTAGCGAGATGGCGCAAAGGGCGTGCTTTAAAGACCGTCTCCCCGCGCGTTGCGATGCGCGTGCGCGTCTACAGGGCGCCGTCACTTGTGCGCGCGCTTATCTAGTGATTGGTATGGTTGGCACGTCTTTGCTTTCACCGCAAGTTTTCGTTGAAGTTACAGAAATCACGAAGTTCACATCGCTGACTGCAGTGGACGCGTTTGCGAAAGGAGTGAGCTGCTCACACACACAGAAGTAACAACTGGGACAGGTGTTATTTTGCGCCCGTCCTGTTTATACTTGTGCGTTCGTTTCGTGCGTCCTCCTTTCTGTTTGAGCAGCGCACGTTAAGCGGCGAGCTGGGACAGTTGTTTGTTCGCGCTTGTCCTCTGTATGTCTTTTAGATGTGAAGCATCTTATGGCGAACCTTAATCCGGTGGTGGTGTGCGGCGTGGCCTCCCATACTGCGCATGCGCAAACCCTTTCAAAAAATAAAAATAAAAAACCTCCTCTCCCCCCTCTCTCTCCTCTAGGCATCCCTCCCCGCGGCAACCACACCCTCACTGCGCATGCGCCTCCCCTCCTCTCTCCCCTCCTATGCTCCCCCTCTCTCCTCTAGGCGTCCCTGCCCGCACTCCCACTGCGCATGCGCGTCCCCCCTCTCTCACCTCTCTACGCTCCCCCCTCTCTCCTCTAGGCATACCTGCACACAGCGCCCACACCCCACTGCGCATGCGCGTCCCCCCCTCTCTCTCTCCTCTCCTACGCTCCCCCCTCTCTCTCGCCTCGAGACGCCGACGCAGGCAGCGTCTGCTAGCGAGTTTCTTGGTTGAAAAAACCGACTGCTCGCGCTGCACAACCGTTCACTGTCCATCCCGTATATATGGCAATGGATCTTGACCTCCAAGGTGGTGCCGGTGGGAGATTTCTCCTGTGCGTTGTTAAACAATAAAAATTCGCAGCGTGCGCGTTAACTAAAAGCGCATTGCGGGTCTCTGTGTCCAGTCGGAATCTTCTGTCTCTCATTGCCGTTTAGCAGCGATTGGCATGTTCCAGTAGGAAACACCGCTCCATCACTGCGTGCTTTGCGCCTCCTCAGTTTTCTCTCCTGCGCAACGCTGCGATAGCGCCAGCGTCAACGCCACCGCCAGTGTAAGCGTTAGCGCCCGCTGCTTCACATCTACACATGGTTCCCTTTAGCGGGAGATGGTGTAATTTTTTTTGTGCTTCCGCTCTGCTTGAGCAGCGCGCTGCAAGTTCCGAGCTACTTTCCATTTTTAAATGCGAAGCATTTCTTAGCGAACTTCGGCGACTTTGAGCGTATCTAGCTATCTATCTATTTATCTATCTAGCCGCCAACGACTTTGTGCTCTCCTGGCCGTATCGTTAATGGGATTTATACCAAATTTTCTATGGCATAACATGACTGTATGACGAACATAAATGGCTGGTCATATCATGAAAATCATGACTTACTTGTCATGAAAAGTCTGATTTACATGCCACGCTCATGGCGCGCTCGCGGCCGTTTCGTTAGCTTGATATACACCAAATTTGGGATTGAGTGACATGACTGTATGACGAACATAAATGACAAGGGGTAATATGAAAATCATGACTTCATGAGCGACATGACTTGCATTCCACGATCATAGCGCGCTCGCGGCCGTTTCGTTAGCTTGATATACACCAAATTTGGTATTGAGTGACATGACTGTATGACGAACATAAATGTCTAGTGGTAATATAGAAATCATGACATGTCATGAGTGACATGACTTGCATTCCACGCTCATAGCGCGCTCGCGGCCGTTTCGTTAGCTTGAGATACACCAAATTTGCTATTGAGTGACATGAGTGTATTATGAACATAAATGACAAGTGGTAATATGGAAATCATGACTTGTCATGTGCGACATGACTTGCATGCCACGCTCATGGCGTGCTCGCGGCCGTTTCGTTAGCTTGAGATACACCAAATTTGCTATTGAGTGAGATGACTGTATGACGAACATAAATGACTAGTGGTAATATGGAAATCATGACATGTCATGAGCGACATGACTTGCATTCCACGCTCATGGCGCGCTCGCGGCCGTTTCGTTAGCTTGATATACACCAAATTTGGTATTAATTGACATGACTGTATGACGAACGTAAATGACAAGTGGTGTTATGGAAATCATGACTTGTCATGTGCGACATGACTTGCATGCCACGCTCATGGCGTGCTCGCGGCCGTTTCGTTAGCTTCAGATACACCAAATTTGGTATTGAGTGACATGACTGTATGACGAACATAAATGACAAGTGGTAATATGGAAATCATGACTTGTCATGTGCGACATGACTTCCATGCCACGCTCATGGTGTGCTCGCGGCCGTTTTGTTAGCTTGAGATGCACCAAATTTGGTATTGAGTGACTTGACTGTATGACGAACATAAATGACTAGTGGTGATATGGAAATCATGACATGTCATGAGCGACATGCCTTGCATTCCAGGCTGATGGCGCGGAATTACTTTGAAATTACTTTAAAATAAGTTCTTGGTCGTTGACCCCTCTGGTCCGGAGTTTCGAGGACCACAGCCTTCCAGCAGTGTTATTCAAGGATTCACGGATTCCTGTACGCGTTTCGCGCAAGAATGATGCAAAGAATCTCAAACGCCAACATAATGCAAAGACTTCCGTCTTTCCCGCTCTGATTCGTCCAGAGGGCTGATAGGGCCTCTCTCAATTATCGTGAAATGGCAACATTGCAGTATATGACATTACGCGACGGGATTTCAGGTGCTATTTACCCCTATTGTGGAAAAATGAGGGAGACTTGGGTGCTTGTAGTACCTTAGTCTTAACCAACATTTCATTTTCCTACCGCAAACTTATTTTACTGTCACATCTACGCTACCCACCCACATACAGACGCACAGACGTTCCCACATGCACGTGCACCGAAAGAATTAACAACTGAAAATAGGAACAGGTAAACGAGAAACACAAAGAAATCACTGATTCGTTGGAAACGAGTTACGTTTACTAATGTACCTTGGCGAAGTGGCGTTACAAGATACGTTGGAATACAAAATGAGGCAAAAATTGGGGGTCCCTTAAGCTTCGCCTTTAAGAGTTGAACGTGATAGCGATATCCCTTCCCTACTGCGTACTTCAATCACTTAGTGCATACTATGTAATGGGTAGTATGGTTTAAACCAGGAGAAATTATGCGCGGCAAATGTGGGAAATGTTTTCGAACTTGCTATGCACCCACTACGTGGTGTTAAGGGAATACGCGCAGTAATGTGTGTGCCGTTTGTAATGGGTGGCTGGCTTTAAACTATGGAATCGTTATAATAGTCACATATTCTGACGCCCGATGGCAATTTACGCTTCTACCACGCAATATTCCTGGGATATTACATGTTATATTGCGACGCCTATATAAAGGACGCTTGCGTTTGCGAAGCATGGAAGTTATTTTCACTGCATTTCCAAGCAGAGGAAGTTATTTTCACAGTATATCCAAGCAGAGGCATGGCTGTGTGGTAGAACACCTGCTTGCCACGCAAACGACCCGGGTTCGATCCTCACTCGGACCCGAAAATTTTTATTATTTATTTTATTTGCATCTTTCTCGATTTTTCGGTCACAGACAAGATGATTTTTCGGTCACGGACAAGATGATGATTTTTCGCTCACAACCAACGACGCCGACGCCGACGCCGGAATTTCTGCGAAACGAGCTCTTTAACGCTATCGCGTTAAAACGTGCGTCGATAAGACCTTACTCACGTTCATAATGCGTATTATCAGAAAGTGCAGTTTGTATTACCCGAATGCAAGGCAGGGATAAATAATTCACAGGCAATCTAGTCTTCCGTAGACGCATAAAGTACAAATGTTGGTCGATCTTGATTTTTTTGTTACTTCGTTTATGGCACGCAGTGACTTCCATTTATGGAATAAACAAACCAATAAGCTTATGGAAACACGCGGTTATTTCCCCCCTCTGCACAAATTAAAACATACATAAAAAAAAAAAAGACTCGGGTAAAATCTCTAGAAATGCCTCCACTGAGGCGTGACGTCGATATTGATTTTTCGCGGTAAAGCGATTCCATGTGCTCTTTTCCCCCCCCGTCTTTACCTCATTCGCTCGTTTGCGCCTCAGCGTTCTGTATTACGGAAACACCACCTGCAGCATGTTTAGCGGATTTTCGTCTGATCTGGCTTCCGGCGCGCACTTACGATATTGAACGCGAACGTAGGCTCTTGGCTGAAGCTGCTGTCTTTCGTTATCTTCTACTTGCTATTTGCTGCCTTTCTATAGGTGTTATTAGAAGCAGTTAGAAGTTCTCGATGGCGTCCGAAAGGCGCGGTTCGAGAATTATAATAATGAGGAGTGGCTTAAAAATGAACTCATTTCGTACTTAATTTATTATAATTATTATTAGCAGGCAACATGGCGCAAGAGTGCAGAGACAATCTAATCATTTCCCCATCCCTCGTAACATGCACCCTATATTCAACACGAAGACGAGGAAAAAGAGAGCACAAGCACTAATCAGACGCTTCGATTCGATGGACACCAAGTTGACTCCGTACGTGGACGCGGCAAGTGGCAAGTTGGACGCGGCGGTCGCCTCGGTAGTCGGCGACTACCGAGGCGACCAATTTCAACATTAGCGATAGCAAAACAGCTATCAGGAATTCCGGAAAGGGCAGAATCTCACCCGAAGCGGCAAGGGCTGTGGCCGGCAGGAGGCTAAAAAACTTCCCCATCTCCCGCTAAAGGGAACCATGTGTGGATGCGAAGCAGCGGGGAGATTGTTAGCTTGAGCGGGAGAAACATCGACGCTCTCGTTTCACGGCAGCGGCCCGGTCACTCATCGCGGTGCTCCATAGGAGAGAGAATGAGGCGTGCTCGCTCCGTCATTTTCATACCGTGGAACTACCGTGGCGCCCCCAGTGGAGTATGCAGCTATCGCACCACCAGTCGTGCGCGCTGCTCCGTAGAGGATTCCTAGAGGAGAGAACGGGGGGGGGGGGGGGGGACCGTAGGAGAGGAGAGAGAGGGGACGTGCATGCTCTATGGGAAGCGGCTTCGCACAGTAGAGGATTCCTAGAGGAGAGAGGGGGAGAGGACGCGCATACGCTGTGGGGATGTGGGACGCGGGAGCCGCTCCGTAGAGTATAGGATTCCTACAGGAGAGAAGGGAGGGGACGCGCATGCGCTGTGGGGGGGTGTGGGACGCGGGACGCGGGAAGGAGGGACGGAGTACGGCGCTTTGAAGACGACGGCCTTGTTATCGGTGAAGTGTAGCGTCAGGGGTTGCTTTTGAAGAGTTTTCATTGTGAAGTTTGCTAAGATGAGGTCTATGCACGTTCCCCTTATGGTTGTCGGTTGTATGTTGTCGTCGGAAATGCGGCGCAACGAGTACACGTCTATCATGTGGTGGACGAGCCAGTCGTTCGTCGTTATATCCACGTTGAAGTCACCCGCAAGTACGAAGAGTGTGTGACTGTATGTCTTTGTGTACTGTACCATGGCCTTCTCTAGGTAACGTTCGACGTTCTCTCTGGAGATGTTGGGTGCAAGATACATTGTCATGACTATGATGTTGTGGTTGTCAAAGTAGATTGTAACGGCTGAGTGCTCTCCGTTGTTTTCTTGTGCATCCACTTCTCTCTCTCTTTCTCTTTTACTCCCTTATTCCCCCACGTGTAGGGTAGCAAACTGGACGTAGTCTAGTTAACCTCCCTACCTTTCCTATATTCATTCTCCCTCTCTCTCTTGGCCGGTAGGTTGTAGATCTAAGGCTTTTGCGTGGAGATGGCGTTTGACGTATATGGCGACACCACCGGCAGGAAGTTTTGCCTCTTCAGTACACACGATCGCTTCGTAGCCGTTGATCGTCGGTCTTGGGGCGTTCCACGTTTCTGTGAGACACAGGATGTCCGCTTTGGTTAGGACGCGATCACGTTCGATGTCTCTGGCGTGTGCGTTTAGGGACCGCCTGTTTAGCAGTGCTATAGCCTCGCTCGTTTAGCCAAGCTTTAGCCTTGCTGATTGCGTGGTTGGAGCGAAGTCGAGCGAGCTTCCCCGTTGTGGGAACGTCGAACTGTAACCACAATCGTCTGGGAAATGCGTCTTCTGCGTCTTGTAGGGATTGTTGTGCGACTCTTCGTTCACACAGACGCACATGCGCTGTAAGGGGGTGTGGGACGCGGGGGGCCGCTCCGTAGTGTAGAGGATTCCTAGAGGAGAGAAAGGGGGTGAGCGTAGGAGAGAGATGGAGAGGGGACGCGCATGCGCTGTGGTGGTGTGGGACGCGGGAAGGAGGGATCAAACACATGCAAGCAAGATTAAGAAATGGGGTCAACCTGGGCGACAGACACCACCTTCCTAGCCATTGCTAGGCAGCCTCTCTGTGCTCTCGGCCATGACTCTGATGACTATAGCAGTGGTTGACGGCCTTCATATTACTAGAGTGTTCTGGTTCGCATAATGGGTGCTTCCCTACTTCATGAAAGTGGCCGGACGCGGGACGCGGGACGGGGGACGGGGGATGCGGGACGCGGGAGGGACGGACAAAGCCCCAAGCATAAGATGCTTCGCATCTAAAAAATTCCCCCATCTCCCGCTAAAGGGAACCATGTGTGGATGCGAAGCAGCAGGGAGATAATTAGCTTGAGCGGGAGGAACATAGCCGCTCTCATTTCACGGCAGTGGTCCGGGCGCTCATCGCGGCGCTGCACAGGATAGAGAATGAGGCGCGCGCGCTCAGTCATTTTCACACCGCGGAACTACTGTGGCGCCCCCCAGCGGAGTATGCAGATGTCACACCACCTGTCGTGCGCGCCGCTCCGTAGAGGATTCCTAGAAGAAAGGACGGGGGGGGACCGTAGGAGAGGGAGAGAGGGGACGTGCATGCGCTGGGGGGTGTGGGACGCGGGAGCCGCTCCGTAGAGTAGAGGATTCCTAGAGGAGAGAGGGGGGAGAGGACGCGCATGCGCTGTGAGAATGTGGGACGCCGGAGCCGCTCCGTAGAGTAGATGATTCCTAAAGTAGAGGAATGGGGTGAGCGTAGGAGAGCATAGGGGAGGGGGACGCGCATGCGCTGTGGGGGGGATGTGGGAGGCGGGGGGCCGCTCCGTAGAGTAGAGGATTCCTAGAGGAGAGAAAGAGGGTGAGCGTAGGCGAGAGAGCTCTAGGGTGAGGGGACGTGCATGCGCTGTGGTGGTGTGGGACGCGGGAAGGAGGGACGGACTAAGCCCCCCTCCAAACACATGCAAGCAAGATTAAGGAATGGGGTCAACTTGGGCGACAGACACCACCTGCCTAGCCATTGCTAAGCAGCCTCTCTGTGCTCTCGCCCATGACTCAACTTATGGGTCAACCTGGGCGACAGACACCACCTGCCTAGCCATTGCTAAGCAGCCTCTCTGTGCTCTCGACCATGACTCTGATGACTGTGGTAGGGTTGACGGCCTTCATATTACTACAGTGTTCTGGTTCGCATAATGGGTGCTTCCCTACTTCGTGTAAGTGGCCGGACGCGGGACGCGGGACGGGGGGACGGAGGACGCGGGACGCGGGAGGGACGGACATAGCCCCGAGCATAAGATGCTTCGCATCTAATATTAGCCTAACTAGGATCCCAACACACACTGTGGGGTGAGAGGGAGCCTCGACCACATAATCTGGGAGTGCGATAGCTCCCCAGGGGCTAAATCAAATAGAAGAGAGACCTGAGAAGCCCTGCTGCAGAGCGGGGACCCTGCTTCACAGCAACAAGCCATCTGCCTGGCGGAAGAAGCCGCGAAGAGCCAAGACCCATTTGCCTGCTTTTAATCGCCGCCCGTTCGCCCGTTCGCGCGCGCTTATCTCACGGTGGGGGGAGATTTGGGCTTTCGTCGGAACGATTCCATTGTAGTTGCCGAGCGCACGAAGGTCACTCCGCTCGCGGGAGTCCCCCCGTTTGCGAAAAGAACACGCTTTTCAAACACAGCGAAGTAACAACTGTGACACTTGTTAGTTCGCCCTCGCCTGTACCTGTGAATTCGTTTCGTGCGTCGCTTAGTTTGAGCAGAGCGTTAAGTGTTGAGCTGTGAACGTTGTTGGTTCTCTCTCGTCCTGTGCGTGTTGTTTTCGTGCGTCATGTGTGCGTGAGCAGCGCGCTATACGTTTCCAACTGCTTGCCATTCATCGCTTGACATTCCAATTTGTTGCTATCGCATTCATTGCTTCGCCTTGTGGCGAAACTGTGACATTTTTTTTCGTTCCACATTACGAGTGGGTACCGAAAGGGGGCCGGCCCCTTTTTTAGTGCGCGTCTCAAGGGAAGTTTTCAAATTTAAAGAAAATGTAGGAGCGTTGCGTGACAGAAAACACGCTCAAGCTCCTCCGAGATCTGCATACCGCCAGCGGTTAGTGGTGTCTATAAATAGCTTGCGCGTGCATGGTGCGTGGCTGAGCGGTCTAATGCAGCGCGCTGCAGAGCGAGGGGTCACTGGTTTGAATCCCCGGTCGGGTGACTTCGAATCTTTAGTCTACTGATTTATTTTTCTTGGTGCCCTTTTTATTATATACATACACATACATATCCGAGGCATGACGGCGACGGCTAAAAATCAGGCGAGAGTGTCCATATAATTGCTATCGCAATAATACCGTGAAAATCAAGTCGCGTACGTAGTCAATCACTTTTTCCAGGCGCGTGTGGCACATGCCCGTATGCCACCGCCGCGGTCCACGGGTATGCGCCACAAGTGACTGACAGTTTATATCTATCCCGGAACGGCGAAGACAGACATTAGTAACACAAATGTGAGACACCTAGGAGAAACTGACATCGGCAGCGTAGACCCGACGAATGCAAAGATAAAAAATCAGGATCTCAGCAAGAATCGAACCCAAGCGTTCGGCGCGGCAATCAGGTATTAAGGCGAAAGCCTTTAATGTCTCATGCTCACGTCCGTCCGGTGTCCGTCCGTCCAGTGTCCGTCCGTCCAGTGTCCGTCCGTCCAGTGTCCGTCCAGTGTCCGTCCAGTGTCCGTCCGTCCGTCCGTCCGTCCGTCCGTCCGTCTGTCTGTCTGTCTGTCTGTCTGTCTGTCTGTCTGTCTGTCTGTCCGTCCGTCCGTCTGTCCGTCCGTCCGTCCGTCCGTCCGTCCCGTCCATCCAAGCTCTGGCACGGAGCCAGGTGGCCGCCGGGATGCGCAAACGGACGCCGGTCGCGTCGGACTCTACAGCGCTCGCTCTTTGCTTGCGTAGGTTCGCTGTGCCCAGCGTTTGCAATCATTCTGACCGATGCCGTCTCAATGGACACAGGCGTTCACGGAATACACCTTCGATTTTACAAAGGGCCCGTCAATTTAAGCGCTGGAACGCTGTGCCGTTTGCACGATGCACAAAGCGCGAGAAAATACTAACGCATGCGAACAGAGGAAGATTAGTCTCGCGTCTCGCTGCGACTCGCGGTAAAAAATTAAAAAAAGAAAACACGCACACATTCGCTTTGTGTGTTATCGCACTGAGAGTGTATAAGAAAAAAAGACATGGCATAGTCAGTGGAACGGCCACACGCTTTCGCGGAACACACTTTAGAATGTACAAAGTGTCCTTCAATTTTTCTGCCACAGAGCCATGCCAGGTCTTGAATCTGTAATGGATAAAGACAGCATGCAGGCGTAGGGTTGGTGCGACTTCAATTGGGGTTGCGGTGCTGGCTACCTAATTTTATAACAAAGCAATAAACATTGCATACACCGGGGGGAATAGGCGAACGAAAGTTACGAGTGATATTCACATCGTCGCACCGTATAAAGCGCACTTCGTTTTGATAAGGCTGCCGTCTGTGCTCTAATGTTAGTGCCGACGTTACGTCAGACCATAAGTTGCCCCAGTGTAGTCACCAGTAGACACCATTGTAGTGGACGTTCCTCGTAAGCCCACGATGTGCACACAACTACAGCACTTAGCTTTTATCCACCTTGTAACACTTGCCTCAAAGTCAGGAAAATTCAGCGTGGAGTATTACTCGCCGGCTGCTTCGCATGTAACCGATTACTACGAGGCGTGGGATCTGCAGACGTTTTTTTTTTTTAGTATTACCTTAATTAGCAAGACTGTACTCTTAAGCAAGCTGCTCAAGCATAGTGCTATCTTTAGACACTAAAAGTGGCATGCAGCTAGGCAAGACGGAACTCTGATAATGTATACTTACTGATCTTTAGGTGCTGCCGACCGCACACAAGCAGTAATAGGCCCTTTCCATAGTTTACAAGGGCACTTATCTCTACCACACGTTTGCCCAACTAATGGTGACATCTGCCATACTTCTAACATAAAAGGGTTTACTCTAGATGCGAGAGTTTGTCTTTTATACATGTCTGCATCGTTCTTGTGGTTTCTGCATATTTCCCATCATAGCGCAAGCAAAGGGCATTTGCACACGCTGTTTGCATAGACGACTACGCCGCTTTTAGGTGGACAAGCACATCGCAGCAAACCTTGCTTCATAAGTTATGAAAAAGATCTATCATAGCGCGAAAGGACAAGGTTAACAACCCACATATTTGTCATCGAGCCTTAAGAAAACATGTTAAATGCACAAGAAAGAAGTGCTTTTTTTTTTTTGCAGGAGTGTGAGCTCAGCACGGATGCGTGAATGGTTTTTATGACACCTATTTTAAGCTGGCCACAATTTGTGCGCAGCGAAGTTTTTTGGATTCAATTTCTTCGATAGTCCGCTTTAAAAATGTCGTATTAACGAATGATACACATGCAGGAACAACCGGTAGCTTAATTAAGAAAGGCAGGTACCCTTGTCTGTATAGCTGAGAGAATTGATCGAC
>JALIZH010003669.1:0-14725 GCA_030522465.1 Rhipicephalus appendiculatus
TATCACGACAGCCCAGAGTCAGGGGGGACATGACGGCTTCGGGCGCACCTACAACAAGCTCCTGAAAAGATTTACTTGGCCAAATATTCGCACGTGCCATCTATGCCAAGTGAACAAAGGGAAGTTTAAGCAGGCAACATGTGTGATGATAACGCCGAAATACTCCAACGTCCCTTTTGAAGTGATTCACTTAGATTTTGCTGAACTAAAAAAAGAAGGGGCGAAGGTACCAAGAAAACGCAGGCATTCCTTCTCGGCATAGACGAATGCACACGAATGATAATGACCAAGGCAGGAAGAGAAGACACCAACAGCTTTATTGCTTTCCTTCAAGCAGAGTGTTTCAAGTGCACCAAGACCATAGTTTGTGACAACGGCCCTGCCTTTAGAAGCGCAAAGCTGGCTAAGTGGACACAAGACCGTGGCACGACTTTAAAATTTTGCTCCCCTGCAGCAAATGGCCTTACTGAACGTGCTATTCGTGACATTAAGCATTACTTAAAAAATGTACCCAAGGTTTCTGGGTGGCTGGAAATGCTGCCTCGAGTCTGCTACGAGACATCACGACCGCTCGTACATCAGTGCCCTAGGATGTAGTGCTTTGTTTGCTGCCACTGCAGTGGTCCCTGCCTTCCCCGCTGACCGCCAGCTTGCGCTATTTGGAAAGCTCGTTCTCAAAGAAGCTAAGAAAAGCGAGAGCCAGGAAGACTCCTATAGACAGCGCATGAAGAGGAACTTTTGACAAGAGACACAATAGTGACATTCCGGATATACAAGTTGAAGACTTCTTTCTAATCCGGAAAGGAATTCGTACTGCCAGTGATCAGTTTAATGTACCATTTCCGGTGGTTAATACGGCATCTCAGAACGGTGTCCTCAATGCAGTTTGGTACCTAGGATCATCAGGCCAAACTGAGTGCGCTTCCATTGGTAATGTGTTTAAGTACTACACCAGGAGGTGTAAGTAAAAGAAGCCGGGAAGGGTGAAGCAGTCTGAAAAGGAAAACTGAAGAAGAGAAATAGAAGTGGGGGGGGGGGGGGGGGGGGTGGAAGACGAAGAAGTGAGATATAGGAATAAATGGCGGACGATACCCGTCTTGCTTAAAGGGGCCCTGCGACGCTTTTTCGTCTGCATTCTGCAGCGCTGGAATTCGTGTAGTGGCGAATACTGTGATGAACGCAAAAAGAATTATCGAAATCGGTACACGCTAACGGAAGTTATAAGCCGTCAAACTTCAAAACCCCAGCAGACGACGAGAAAAAAACGTTCCCTTTCGCATTTCACTCTCCCATTGACGTCAAAGGCCGCTTCCAATCACCGCGCGCCTCTTATAGAGACGTACCGGACGACTCGCCCTCGTGGTGGCCGTTGTGCACGCTCCTAGCGTCGTTTTGCAATTCCTTTCACATTTTCATATTTAAAAACAGAAATCCTTTTGTATCTGAGGAAGTATAGACAGAGGTTTTATCATTTTTAGCGCACAATAGTGGGGTCTATCTGGGACCGTATGAATATTACGCGCGATTTGTCGCATCGAACAAATCAAAACGCACGGCCTATGTCGTCACTCCAACGTGGTGAAGCGTCACTTCGGGTCACAAAAATAGCCGCTGTATGACCAGTCCGAAAACTGTGTGGTTTCTCTGTAGAAATAAAAATTATAACAGCATTGTTCTTGGCGTTGCCACTCGCGCAACGATATCGGTGCATTCCACAGTTCGATAAGAAGCGATGAAAACGGCACGCTAAATTTGTGTCAAAGGGCCCCTTTAAGTTTTGTGATTGTGGTATTTATTTAACCCAGGACCGCTACAAGGCAATCTCAACACTTTGGCACTTTGTATTTGGTGGTATGCTAAGTCCCTAGGCAGAGCTGCACAAGGCAGAACGTTAAATGACTACGTAAGTCAAATGTATTGTCAAAATGTTGTAATGGCTTACTGCTGAGCCTCTTGACGAAGATTCTCTGTCTGCCATTGCAAAGCAGTGACCCTATTGTCAGCTGATGTCAGCTTTCGCTATGCTTACAACGCAAAGCTACGCAAAGCAACGCAAGCAACTTTTTTCTTGGAATTATTGGAAATACATCTGATTACATTTATTTAGCTTTTGTTAAGGTAAAAATCATCAGTGCTTAAAATTTAATTTATCCTGGCTAAAGGAAACTCTCAGCTTTTGTCACCATCCCTTTTTCAAACACGATTACATGCCATTCTACTTTATGGGTTTATTCTGCTAAAAAAATTGCAAACAGTGCTGTGTTCCTGTTAGTACTACGTGTCAGGTTGTTTAGTTCAACTTCTTGCATAGTGCTCTTGCCTCAGCTTTTACTTCAGATAGCGATACTTCACCTTGAACCCTAAATAATGGTGTCATGCTTGCCTAATTCTACAATAGGAAGAACCAAGAACCTGCCTTGTTTGTCTATTGAAGTTAGTGATAGTAGATTTTTACTAGGTGGGCAAAAACAAATTTGGGGTGCCGTCCATTGTTTGCTCCTTATGGCTAATAAAGATGGTGGTCTCTTATTGCTTTTTGGTGTAGTTATAGCCACATGTGTGACACCGTTTTATAAGTTTTAAATGAATAGGTGAAGTATCCTCTACGAATAATCATCAATGTGCTCCGTCTTGCGCGAGCTTAGGCTCCATTTCGTGCCAGTGAACTTTATGTCATCACCCCCACTAAGCTGTCGGCCACCCTTGGATGCGTTTCCCTTCCTTTAGTATCAATGTGGTATTAGTCTGGCTCACTGGCCATTGTTACTCTGTCCTACGCATTACATTACCAGCCAGCTTCCCCCTACCTCTTCCTTTTTTAGATGCGAAGCAGCTTCGAGCGGAGTTCAATCCGGTGGCGTGCGGCCTGACCACCCTTACTGCGCATGCGCCAACTCTCCCCCTCTCCTCGCGTGAGCGAGGAGGTGGAAGGACCCTCTCCTAGCATGAGCGCGAGGAGGTGGGGTGGAGGAGGTGGCGTGAGCGCTGCCTCCACTTCGTTTCTCCTCTCCTGTTTCTCTTTCTCCGGCGCAGCTGTGCTCTCGTATTTAATGCGGCGTGCGCTCGTATATAATGCGACGCGCGCTCGCTGCGTTGCACTCTCCTTCGCAACGGCGCTATGGATGTAAACGTTAGCGCAAGTTGTAGCGGCATCGGTAACGTAAGCTGTGACAGCAGCGCAAGCGGCACCGCTGATACACAACCCCATACAGAAATCAAACATACACGGAAACATACAAATGTAAACAACAAATGCAAACACAAGTGAACACCAGCGCTGCTTCGCATCCCAACATGGTTCCCTTTAGTGGGAGATGGTGTAATTTTTCCTCTTAGTGTCAACTCAAGTATTGTTAACCCCTGGTTGTTCTCTGATCTATTGCGCTGTCTTCCTCTGATATTGTCACACCTGTCATCTTACGTTTGATCTATGCTGAGTAGCCCTTATTCCCAAGTTTCTGCCCCATGGTTTTAAACTGAAAAAAAATGTAACGGCTGCACCCATTTCACTTCAGGGACGGTAAGAAGTTGCTGGTCATGATTTCGAAATGCAACCGTGCGCACCACAGACGGTCGTTATTCTTTGGCGAACCTCCTTTAGATGTTTACGCTTTGCACTTACTAATTGACGTAGACGTAGATGCCCTTGCACAGGTTATACGGTCTCGTTGGCAACTGTTCACTCCCATTTTCTTGCCAGGCTATGATGCGGTATGTTTGGCTTTTGTGTATTTATTTTTACACCTGCTTTAACACCTTCCCTGTTGAGATCCTCAATGATTTGTTGCCATTGTTGCCAAAGAGCTCAATGCCATCTTAAAGCATAAGTAGCTGAGGCCTTCTTTTTCGTTTATCTTCTTTCTATTTCTTACCAATCTGGTTGCCTAAACACGTCTTCTACGCATGCAGAGAACATCACTGGACTGATAGTATCCCCTTGTCTGACCCTTTTCTCGATTACAGTGTTTCTGTTTTCTTGTGGAGGCACAAGGTATCTGTGGAGTCATTGTATTCACAAGGTACTAATGTACTTATATACAGTTTTTGATCGTTGGGTGATGCAATGCATCCTAAGCTTGCCCAAACTTTTACATTAATATGATGCTGTTTATCTTTTCTAAAGCAAACCAATGGATTTATTGTTTCATTAAAGTAGAATGTTAACCCAGGTAAGACGGATACATAACTTTGTGGGAACTCTATTGTTGTTAATTTGGATATAATTAAAGACCAAAATGAAGTTCAAAACAAAATGGAGTTTCATTTTTTGAATCTCGCATTGAAACCCTGTGTATTTCATTCTGGCTTGACAAAAGTTAATTCAGCTTGCCAAGTCCTTGTTTTTTATAAACACATTGGAAAACACCCTTATTCATAAATATATTAGCTTGACCAATGCAGACACTCAAAATCCATCGCATCATGTCAAGCTTCCTGTCCACTATAAGATGGAATCACTTAATTTTATAGTTTACCGATCCTCTTGGGTTTACCAAGCCTTTTGTCTTCGTAATAGTAGATTCATCTGAAATCCAGCTAAAATATTGTCTTGTTTCCATAAGCTGTTACATTTGTTACCTCTGTAAAAACTTGTACTACAGTTATAGTTCACGAATATTTAGTAGATATCGCAGGCACAGTTTGATCAAGTAAGGTACAGCCACTGGTTCAACCTCATTAATATAGCAATGCAGAATCATGTAAGGTCTTAGAGGGGAGCTTATATGATTAGGTGAAAGCAAAATTTATTCGTCCTACGTACGCAAAAACTCCTACTGCGTATGTGCCACGGAAACTGGGCAAGTCGCACTACTTACCACTAGTACACTTGGAATAAAGAAGAGCGGGTGTGAATTTGAAGCCAGTGCAAAAATAAGGTCACAGTTTTGCCACAAGCGCGAAGCAATGAATGCGATAGCAAGAAATAATAATGTCACACGAAGAACGACAAGCAGCTGCATACTTGCCGCGCCGCCGCAGCACAAAGGACGCTCGAAAAGGACGCATGGGTATACACAGGATAAGCGTGAATTAACAACTGTCGTAGTTACATGTCTGTATTTGAGCAACGCGCTGCGAGTGTCCACAATGCGGAAGCCGACGCTGTTGTTTTTTGTTGTTGTTGTTGCCTCTGACATGGCTCATACCCACTCAGAGAGATCGGCCAAGAATTGATTGTATGATACTGTTAGACTTTTCGACGCTGTTTGATATTTCTTTTTCTTTAAACTGCGGCACGTGGAATGACCCTCTGCGTCCCCCTGCCACGGGGTGGCGTGTGACGGCAAGTTTGCCCGGTGTTCTTTTTCTTTTCCTTCTACATCATGAGCGGTACAGAAGGGGGCCACTGTTTAGTGCACGTCTCAAGGGTAGTTTTCAATATGAAAGAAACTGTGAAAGCGTTGTGTGATAGAAAACAAGCTCAAGCTGTTCCGAGATCTGCGTACCTCGAGCGGCAAATGGTGCATATGAATAGCTCACCGTTGTATTGCCGGCACAAGCATGGCGCGTGGCTGCGTTGGCTAGCGCAGCAGGTTGCGGAGCGAGGTGTCACTGGTTCGAATCCTCGATCAGGTTCTTTAGATTTTTCTGGCTGATTTTTTCGTTATGCCTTTTATATATATATATATATATAAATACATATACATACCGGGACATCACGGCAACGGCAAAAATCAGCCGAGAGTGTCCATATAATTGCTACCGCAATCATTATAAAGAGAAAGAGGAACACGCCATTGGCTGTGCTGTCAGCCACATTCTCTCTGCCACAGCCCAGTGCATGCGCAGCATGGGTAGGGCATGCATCATACGAACTCCCCTTACAGCAGACAGCCTCCAAAAAACAGTGCTGACAGGAGCTCCATGAAAGAACCCAGGGGCTGCACATTTCAGCTTTGCTACTTAACCATTTGTACAAAGTGCTTTGGTGGTGCTTTTCACTTTGATTTTATCTGTAAGTTCCCACCAAGGTAATCTAAATGCTCTGGAATTTTTTAGATAGCCGGTATTCCTTACTGTTTTGTTCTTCGTGGCTAAGCTGGGTAAATCCTTATTTGGGGGGGGGGGGGGGGGCTTCTTACAAAGGAGCCGCATATGCCAATCAGGATTAGCATTCCACATCTAAAAACAGCACAGCTGTTGGGAAACACTGTTGCAATTCATTTAGTGTGACTTGCTTAAACTATGTTTAGAAGCTTTAACTGCCTTTTTTTTCTGAATGCGCAGGTCGATATTGGAGGAGGCGTGCTGGTTGAAGATCAAGTGGTAGCCCAGCTCACTGCAGGGCTGCAACGCGGGACCCAGGGAAATTTGCAAGGGCACTGCTGCGCAATGTGTTCTCTGAGGAGGAGCTCTCAGGCCCATCCCTGTTTGGTGGCGAACATGCCAAGGGTGCCAGGGAGGCTCCTGATCCTACCTGGGTCAATGCAGTAATAGGCAAGTACACCATCTGCATCACGTTACATTCTTACATAAGCAACTTGAATTCTCAATTAGCAACTTCTCATTAGCTTAATAAATGACATTCAAGTAACTTTTATTTGTAACTCAACAAGAAAGGAATCAATCAAGGGGCATGATTTTGTCATACAAAGATGTTTGACGCCGACAGATAATGAGCCAAGGGAAGCATAGGTGAAATTGTTTGTAACTTTTTATGGAGGTGCTTTCGTTATGGGAGAAAGGAAGTGAAAGGGGATGAAAGGAAAAATAAAATGTCACTTGTGGGATATGCTTCCCGAAACTCCACATTATGCATACAGAGAAATACCATTTGTGTTCGGAGGTAGCCATTCCCACATTCACTTTCATAGGTATTTGTGTACGTGTATTTCTGGGTGTGTCAGCCAGTACTACTCTGGATAATGGCTGCGAATTTAGAACATTCTTTTTTTGCTCAGTGTTGTCATGTTGCACGTGAACTTCACAAGCTACCTGTTGACCGATAGAGTGCAAGACACGTCGTCTGATATTGAGCCCAATTTAATGTCGGCTGCAGTGGTGAGGCAACCCCAATGGTGACGTTTCGTCGTACAGTGGTGGTCCAACTGCGCCAGTTGCGCCATTTTTCTACAATTCCATATCCCGGCGCCTTGCTGGGCACATTCGAGTACAGCTTGTGCCAACTGCGCCATAGCTCACAGTCCTCCTCTTTACGCCGCATCGGACTGTTTATGGCCCAAAACTATTTTTGGTTGCAACAAACACGGTTAGAGCTGTTCCGTAATGCCGTCGATGCCGTCTACTTGATCCATTGCAGCGATGGGCTTTGTGCAGTGATGCGCTATATTCAGCCTAACAAAAGTCTCTGCGCCGCCACGTGAGTCTCCGTTAAAATTTCACCGTCCCGTCAATAGTGTCTCTTATTTGTGAAGGAACTGGCGATAACATGTAGAAACGCAATTGTTTTAGATGCGAAGCATCTTATAGCGCGCGCATGTCCCGCTGCGTTGTCCGCGTCCGCACTCACACTGCGCATGCGCAACTCTCCTCCTTCCCTCTCTCCAAAAGCTTCGCGTTACTCTCTCCACTTCTCTCCTACCACCTGCTTGCGCTTCTCCTGCGTTCTCGCTTCTGCTCTCGCGGCGCATGCGCTACTCTCCTCCTCTAGTCTCCTCTCCTTCAAGTGGGAATATTGCCGCGAAGCATCTTACTGTCTGTTTTGTGCATGCCAATAACCGCCGGCACGCAGCCTTATCATCTCTGTTCGTGATACGAATCGTGTCGCGACTTATCTGGAATGATCGTGGCCCCGCGCACTGGCTTCGAGATAGTTCCAGATCGTTGCCGAACGTAGTAGCTGTTTCGGGGGGCGTATCTCTGATGTTCTATGTCGCCTTTAAAACTGAGCGCAGGCGACTACAGCGGGCATCCCTGTTCTTCGACGCGATCCGTGTTCGTTGTTGCTGCCGTGGCAGCAGAGTTGCACAGTTTCTTTTAGTGGGCGCAAGTCCGCCTAATAAACGCATTATCTTCCATCTTTCGAGCCTCCCAGTCTCCTGTGTTCGGGCTGCCGTCACGACTTCGTGACATCTGGTGGAGTTGTGCGGGATATGCACAAGAGCAATCCTGCAACAGCCGCCACAGAGAACAAGGACACTGAAGACACGGATACTCGATGCAACCGCCATCTCCGAAAGTTGCCGCCTGAGCGGTGACTGCTACCGGACGCCACGAGACCACGAAAACAAGCTTCCACATCCACCATGAGCAACGAGCCGACATCCACACCCGTCGTACTGCAACAACCCCGCGTGCCCCCAACTTTCCAAGGTTCCGCCACCGATGACCCGGAGGAATGGCTGGACCAATTCGAGCAGGTGGCTACCATCAACATGTGGGTTGAATAAATGAAGTTGCAGTACGTTTACTTTTCCCTAGACGGCCCCGCCAAAACGTGGTACGAAAACCACGAGACCACGTTGACCACCTGGGAATTGCTTAGAAATGAGGTGCTCAGGACCTTCACTAGCATCATGCGAAAAGAAAGGGCCCAGCTGCTCCTAGAGTCAAGGACGCAACAACCCAATGAGACTGTGAACGTGTACGTAGAAGAAATGAAACGTCTTTTTCGGCGAGCAGAACAAAACATGACAGAAGAAAAAAGGTCGGGTACCTAATGTGAGGAGTGAAAGAGTCGCTTTTCGCCGGCCTCGTAAGAAATCCCCCCAAGACGGTCGCTGAATTCGCCCAAGAAGCACACACCATTGGAAGGACTTTGGACGCCAGAACTCGGCAATACAACCGTCCACTTCAGCTTAACTCGCTCTATTCGCAACCGATCCGAGACGGGCCAACGACTTGCGGGTCAACCACGGGGCTGCGGGAAGTTATTCGTGAAGTAGTTCGAGAGGAACTACGTCTACTGCTGCCGTCTCCTCCCAGCCGCCCTAAGCAGCATCTTTCTTGGACGTAGTGCGTGAAGAAGTCCACCAGGCGCTTGGCTCTGCGTCAGCGACGACGGGAGCACAGGCCGATGCCATGACTTACGCCGCTGCAGTGCACAGTAGCCCGCCCCGACGAGACGCGACCAGCCCCTCGCGCCGCGACCCAGCAGCCCCAAATAACCATCCGCTCTTTTCCAACCGCCCATCATACGAGCGACGCCCCCCGCTCTATTTCAACCGCCCAACATACGAGCGACGCCCCAGCCTAAGAAAATGCGACACCTGGAGAACTCCCGACGAGCGTCCCCTGTGCTTCCATTGCGGTGAGGCCGGCCACATCCTTCGACACTGCCCCTACAGGCGGATGGGACTACATGGCTTCTCCTCTGGGGCACCGCAGCCACGCCCTGGGCAGCGACCTCCGGTAATCGAAGATTTCTTACGCCACGCGAGTACACGTCCAGCCGTTCACCATTACCGTTATAAGCACGGTACACGTCGCCGAGCCGCAGCTATGCGGAGGCATCACGCGGAAGGTCCCCGAGCCCCCGTAGGGGAAACTAAGACTAGCAGCCTTTGAAGGTGAGGTTGCTTCAGGACAAAAAGGCGAAGATCCTCCACCGACGGCGACGACTGCACCGACGACGACGAAGACGCACCTCAAGTACGACGACGATGACGCGGCGCAGTTGCTATGACGGCCGCTCTCCAATTAAAGTGGCAATGTCAAGGTCTGACAGCAATCGCAGCAACATTCTCAACATTCTCACCCCATCCGGACGATGCACTGCAAGGGTGACATTCAACAGACACACGTACCCTGCGACTTTCTTGGTGCTACAACAGTGCTCGCGTGACGTGATTCTCGGCCTGGACTTCTTAACCCAACATCGAGCGCTTATCGATCTGAGGTCCAAGTTCATCACACTTTCCAGGGACGAGGCCATAAATTCGCACTCGGCGCTGAAGAAGCAAGCAGCCCTCCATGCGCACCAGGATAACGTGAGCATCCCGCCCCGATCAACAATGCTAGTCACCGTAACCGTTGGTACTACTGAAAACATCGATGGTATCGTTGAGGGAAACATGCAGCTTCTTTTGAACAGAGAAATTGGAATCTCAAGAGGCATTACGGAAATCAAGAATGGGCAAAGTGTCGTGATGGTTACAAACTTCAGCCAAGAATACCGTCACCTGATCAAAGGCGCAACCATTGCCTTCTTCAAAGAAATTGCCCAAGTGAGCAACACCCTCGCCCTCTCGGATCCGACACCACTTACCACACAGCCCCAGCGCTCGGAGCCGACATTCGACATGAACACCTCCCTGCCCCAACACAGGCAGCAACTGCTCCAGAACCTTCGAACTTACTCAACTGCTTCGCTGCTGCTTGAAAGGTCCAACCAACGTCGGTTGCAAAACACAGAATCATAACACAAGAAGACACCCGCCCCCTCCGGCAAAGCCCTTGTCGTGTGTCAGCTCGTGAACGCCAAGCCATCCGAGTGCAAGTCGAAGAAATGTTGCACGACAATGTGATTCACCCATCCAAGAGCCCTTGGGCAGCGCCAGTCCTCCTTGTCAAAAAGAAGGACGGAAGTCTTCGATTTTGCATCGATTATCGCCGGTTGAATAGCGTGACCAAGAAGGATGTATACCCCTTACCCCGGATCGATGATACATTGGGCCGCCTCAGCGACGCAAAGTGCTTCTCGTCCATGGACCTGAAGGCCCGGTTTTGGCAAATTGGAATCGACGAAAGAGATCGGGAAAAAGACCGCCTTCATCATGCCGGATGGGCTGTACGAGTTCAAGGTGATGCCATTCGGGCTTTGTTCTGCCCCAGCAACCTTCCAGCGTGTAATGGACACAGTACTGTCAGGCCTGAAGTGGCAAATTTGTCTGGTGTACTTGGATGACGTCGTAGTGTTCTCATACAATTTTAGTAATCACCTGAAAAGACCTCAGACAGTATTGGACGCAATCAAATCATCAGGGCTAAGTCTGAAGCCAGAAAAATGCCACTTCGCTTACGAAGAGCTGCAGTTTCTTGGTCACATCATAAGCAAAGACGGTGTACGGCCAGATCCACAGAAAACGGATGCTATCGCACAGTTTCCTCAGCCAGCAGACAAGAAAGCCGTGCGCAGGTTTTTAGGAATATGCGCGTATTACCCGCGGTTCATCAGAAACTTTTCGCGCATTGCGGCGCCTTTGACTGGTCTGACCAAGTCAGACGTACCTTTGAAATGGGAAGATGCGCAACGTGATGCATTCGAAGAACTGAAATGCCGTTTACAGTCACCGCCTGTGCTTGGACACTTCGATGAAAACGCCGAAACAGAGATTCATACGCGCGCGAGCGGCATCGGCTTGGGCGGCGTTCTTGTCCAGAAGAGAGAAGGAAACGAGAGTCGCGCGCAGCCGCACGGGCCTTCATGACGGGCTCAGTTTGTCGGGAAGCCGCGCGCGTTCTCTGCTGCCAATTGGTCAGACAAAAAGCACATCATCTGGTTCCCGGCACACGTTGGCCCACACGTACACAGAACCATCCTTAATGCCAACGAGTTGGCTCACTCCCGGGCGCGAGGTCTCACATTCCACGTCGGGGAGAACCACTCGAAGGCTGAGGACGTTACTTTGTACTTCAGAGATCCGTTGCTAACTTTTAATGAAATTTGCAGACATTACAAGTTGGAGCGGCGGGAAGTACCCACTCCCGCACCCACACTTAACAAGACCTCAGTCCATCACTCTACGACTCTTACAGGCGGAGGCGTATGCATCGCCTCTAAATTGCTCGAAATACATGGATGACATAGATCCGGGGTGCCCGCGCTGTGGTCACCCCAAATGTACTCTACACCACATGCTGTGGCAATGCCCTGCGTTGCGCCAGAGCAGCGAGTCTCCCTCTACGGAGGCGGACTGGAACCATCTCCTCACAAGCCACGACAAAGGAGACCAGCTTATGGCCATCCAGAGGGCCCGCGACATGGCCGTGGAATTGAACCTCCCCGTCCCGTCGTGGGAGTGGCCCACCGGTGTCGTCCCCTAAGGGGGTCGAGCGCCGCCTCCGGATACTAATAAAGTTCTTTGCCTGCGTGTCGTAGCATACGCTAGCCGTTCTTTGTCGAAATCGGAGTCTAGCTATTCTACGACAGAGACGGAGTGTCTTGCGATAGTCTGGGCCACGTCGAAATTCCGACCGTACTTGTACGGCAGGCCCTTCAAGGTTGTGACTGACCATCACGCGTTGTGCTGGCTGGCCAATCTGAAAGACCCATCCGACCGCCTAGCTTGATGGACCCTACGCCTTCAGGAGTTCGACGTCAGGGTGGTCTATACGTCTGGTCGTAAGCACTCCGACGCAGACTCTCTGTCCCGAGCTCCCGTCGGCCACCCTCCAGAGCAGGATGATGACGATGCCTTTCTTGGGCCTATCAGCACCAGCACTTTTGCACAACAGCAGCGCTCAGACCCCAACCTGCAGCAACTCGTCCAGTACCTCGACGGCAAATCCTCCACTCCTCCCGCAACATTCAAGCGTGGCTTATCTTCCTTCAGTGTACGAGACGGAGTGGTCGTGAAAAAGAACTTTGCACCCAATAAGACAGCTTACCTTCTAGTCGTCCCAGGTAGCCTTCGAGAAGAAATCCTGCAAGCCCTACACGATGAATCCGCCGCTGGACATCTCGGTTTTGCTCGTACCCTCCGCAGAACCCAAGAGAGGTACTAATGGCCCCGTCTCTCCGCCGACGTTGCGCGCTACGTAAAGAGTTGCCGGAAATGTCAGCGCCGAAAAACACCACCGACAAGACCAGCTGGATTCCTACAGCCAATGCAAGCTCCCTGGACGCCATTCCAACAAATCGGTATGGACCTGCTTGGCCCCTTCCCCAAGTCAATATCAGGTAAAAAGTAGGTCATAGTGGCGACAGATTACCTCACACGGTACGCCGAAGCGAAGCCCTTACCGAACGGTACAGCAGTGGAAGTCGCCAAATTTTTCGTGGAATCCATTCTCCTGCGACAGACAGGGGAACAGCGTTTACAGCAGAGCTGACTCAGGCCATCCTACATTACAACCGTACAAATCACCGGTGAACAACTGCGTATCACCCGCAAAGAAATGGTCTCACGGAACGCCTGAACAAGACCATTGCCGACATGCTCGCCATTGACGTGGACCCACAGCCCGAGACCTCGGATTTGATTCTACCTTACGTGGTCTTCGCCTACAACACCGCAGTGCAGGAGACCACCAAAATGACGCCCTTCAAACTAGTCCACGGGAGGGAGGTCACCACCACACTCGACGCCATGCTCCCTAATGTCACCGACGAGAACAACCTAGACGTCGCTGCCTATCTCCAGCGCGCTGAAGAAGCCCGGCAGCTTGCGCGGCTACGCATAGAAGGCCAGCAGCGCACCGACGCCCGACGCTACAACGGGAAGACGCGGAGTGACATACAAGCCAGGCGACAGAGTATGGATTTGGACGCCCATTCGCCGCCGCGGATTAAGTGAAAAACTTTTGCGCCGTTCTTTCGGCCCATACAAGGTCATCCGTCAAGTTGGCGAACTGGACTACGAAGTGCTTCCTGATGGTATCAGCGCATCACAGGGACGCCACGCCCGACCAGAAGTGGTGCACGTCGTCCGTCTAAAGCCCTATCATGCGCTGGCGTGTGAGTCGGCTCCTTCCAGATAAGTCGCGACACGTTTCGTATCACGAACAGAGATGATAAGGTTGCGTGCCGGCGGTTATCGGCATGCACATAACAGACAGTAAGATGCTTCGCGGCAATATAAAGCGGGTAGAGCCCTCCACCTCCCCCGCGCTAAGGCCGCGCACCTCTCCTCCTTTACGCGGGCGTTTACGCAGGAGTTCGGTTGCCTTCTCTCCTCTCCTCCCCCCGCGCTGCAGCCTGCTAAACCCACTCCATCCTCTCCCTCCCCCATTACATGTAACCGCGTGCGCTCGGTCGAGGAAGTATTTAGATTAGAAGCATCTCATGAGCGAGCTTGATCTGGTGGCGTCCGCGCTCCATTGCACATGCGCCGACTCTCCCCCCTCTATTCTCCTACGCTCCCCCTCTCTCTCCTCTAGGCATCCCTCCCGCGGCGTCCACATCCCCACTGCGCATGCGCGTCCCCTCCCGCTCTCTCTCCTCTCCTACGCCCCCCTTCTTCTCTAGGCATCCCTCCCTCAGCGTTTACACTACCATTGCGCATGCGCGTCCCATCCCCCCTCTCTCTCCTCTCCTACGCTCCCCCCTCTCCCGTCTCGCAATGCCGGCTCAGGCAGCGTCTCCTAGCGAGGTTCTTGATTGAAAAATAAAAACTTCCCCATCTCCCGCTAAAGGGAACCATGTATGGATGCGAAGCAGCGGGGTGATGGCTGGCTTGAGCGGGAGAAACGTCTCCGCTCGGTCGCTCATCGCGGCGCTGCACAGGAGAGAGAATGAGGCGCGCGCGCTCCGTCATTTTCATACCGCGGAACTACCGTGGCGCCCCCAGCGGAGTATGCAGCTGTCGCACCACCTGTCGTGCTCGCCGCTCCGTAGATTAGAGGATTCCTAGAGGAGAGAAAGGTGGGGACCGTATGAGAGGAGAGAGAGGGAGTGTGGGACGCAGGAAGGAGAGACGGACAAAGCCCCCGCAAGCACATGCAAGCAAGATCAAGGAATGGAGTCAACGGGACGCGGGCGCCGCTCCGTAGAGTACAGGGATTCCCTAGAGGAAAGGTGGGGAGCGTAGGAGAGGAGAAAGAGGGGGTGTGGGACGCGAGATGGAGGGACGGACAATGCCCCCCGCAAGCACATACAAGCAAG